>JARJEA010023212.1:2791854-2823994 GCA_030264595.1 Oligota sp. GC000189
AACACTTACAATTCGTAAATTAGGACCATTTCGTCGTCGTCCTCAAACGCATCGTGCAAATTGATCAATTTCGGATGATGGAGTTGGTTCATTATATCAATTTCCTTGCGAATTAATTCTTTTTCCATTACGTGTGAAACGGGTATAAATTTGGCAGCGAATATGTTTCCTGTTTTACGTTCGCGGCATCGATGGACTACGCCAAAGGCACCGGTACCGATTTCTTCCAAAATATCATAGTCGTCATAAACGCTTCTATTCTTGATTTCGACTGGTTGAGGTACATATTTCGAATAAATGTCGAAAACGTACGAATCGTAATCCTTGATCGGTTCTCTGTGGGACTCTCTAATCTTTTTGCCGTTCTCATCGACTTCGTACTTATGTTTGACTTCCTTCTTCTTTCCGGTATCTTTGGTAGTAACCAATGTGCTGGTTTCGGATGGATCTGAGCGACCATAGATATTTTCCGCGTATACTCTGAACTCGTATTGGTGTCCTGGTGCCAGTCCACTGATTGCCATACTATTAATTCTGGTGTTGCCAACACGGAGCCAAGTCTGGAGTTGGTGCTCGCGTTTTTCGACGAGATAATTGGTGATATTGCTGCCGCCGTCCCAGAGGGGCGCCTTCCAAGACAGAGCCAACGAGTCGGTTCCGATATTCTCCACTATTGGGAATCGCGGCGGATCTGGACGATCGCTAATTTGGATCTTAATTATTCCCGAATCTTGTCCCAGATCATTTTCAGCCGTAATTCTGTACGGGCCGCTATCCAATTTGCTGCCATCGCGAATTGTGAGGATTGCATGTCTGTCTTTCACTTCTACATGGTAGTGACCACCGGATTCAATCACCTCTCCTTCTCTGATCCACGTGATGCGAGGTTTAGGATGTCCAGTGAATGGTATCTTGATGACGACATTTTCGCCCTTATCAAAGAAGGCAGTATCTCTGAATCTCGGTGGAATATTCAGTTTTGGTGGAGCTGCAGAAAAAAGTGAAAATTAACATTTTATGATTACATTTCATCGATCAACTTACTCATAATTATCAATTCAGCCCTTGTTGATTTTACTCCTCCCTTATTGACCGCCCTGCAAACATATTCATCGGCATCTTCACCAAATACATCGTTGATGGTTAAATGATAGTCGTCTCCTTCGTTGTAAATATGATATCTGGATCCACTCGTGATCTCGCGAGCACCCTTGTACCACGTAATCGTCGGTTTGGGATTGCCAGTTATTGTGCACTGGAATTTAGCGTTGTGGTTTTGTATACATAAGGCGTTCTTAAGTGGCGAAACAACTTCTGGCGGAGTCGCTGCCAGTGGATCAACAATCTTCACCGAAGAAGAAGCGGATGACGGTTCGGAAAGTCCGGCAATGTTTTGGGCGAATACGCGGAACTCATATTGACGTCCTTCGATTAGATTGGAGATATTAATTTGGGTAGGAAGACAGATCGCAACATTGACCCTTTGCCAGGTGGTGCTTCCAACTTCGCGCTTGTCGATCCAGTATCCTTGTACACGTGCTCCACCATCGTTTTCGGGTTTGGTCCATTCGAGATTGACGAAATCGCCGCCAACTTGCGTAACCTTTGGTACGCCAGGTGGCGATGGAGGATCAAATGGAGCCTTAGCGCGTATGGGATTAGTACCCTCCAATGGTGGTCCCATGCCGTTGTCATTCACTGCCATTACCCTAAACAAGTATTCCTGACCTTCGGTCAATCCTTGAACCATGAAATTGGTGTCTTTCACTGACGAAGCAATGGTTATCCAATGGGACGATTTAACATCTTTACGTTCCACTACATAGTGAGTGATGCGTAATCCACCATCGTAACTTGGTGGTTTCCATCCCAAAGTGCAAGTGTGCTTCGTGATGTTGGTCGCTTCAAGAGGTCCGTTCGGAGGTCCGGGCAATCCCGTGATGTACACGGTTAAATTACCAGAGGCAGAACCGCTATCGTTTTTAACAGTTAGCGTGTAATTACCAGCGTCATCTTTTCTGATACCCTTGATAAAGATGATAATGTAATCATCGAACACTGTGTACTTGATGTGTTCAGATTCTTCGACTTTATTTCCACCCTTCGTTAGAGTAACATCCAAGGGTTGATCGCCGGAATAATAGATCTTAATTTTGGTGTTATCGTTCTCTGGAAGATACAATTCCGCAGGCATTCTATCGATACGTGGAGGTGAACCAATTTTCACTCGAGCCGTTGTGGTTACAGAACCCATAGCGTTGCTGGCTTCGCAAGTGTAATCTCCTTCGTCAATGTTTAATATATCGGAAATGTAAAGCAGCGCAACATTGCCCTTTGTTTCAAATCTGTATCGTCCCGAAATGGTGATTTCGCGTCCATTTCTAAGCCATCTGTACGTTGCCGTCGGTTTGCCACTGGCTTCACATTGCAGAGTTAGAGTTTTGCCCAGAGGAACGGCGGTATTGCTTAGAGGTTTGATCCATTCCGGTTTCTCTCCTCCTTGCACTTCACAGACCTTCACAGGTGTGGTGCACGCACTCGGGTCACTTCTTCCGGCTGCATTGACAGCATAAATTCGGAATTCGTAGTCAGAACGCTCGATCAGATTAAGAACTGTGTAATTTGTATCGGTAACATTGTATTCGTTACACTTAGTCCACAGAGGACTACCGATCTCACGTTTCTCGATGACGTAGCCGGTAATCCTGGAACCTCCATCATTCTCTGGTACCGACCATGTAAGGTCGACGTAGCTCTTACCAACTTTGACCACTTTGGGTGCACCCGGAGGCGACGGCACGTTAAATTTGCCTTTAAGCTTGAATCTAGCCGACGAGGCTGATGGTTTGCTGAATCCAGCTGCATTCTTAGCTCGAACTCTGAATTCGTATTCGTGTCCGGTGATCATGTTGTACAGATCGAAGTGAGTTTCTTTGATTAAGTAATCGCTAGCACTGGTCCAGCTGGAATCAGCGACGTCGCGATATTCCAATTTGTAGCCTTGAATTCTGGAACCGCCATCGTTGTTTGGCCTGTCCCACGATAGTTTGATAGTGTTTGAGTCCCAGTCGGTTACGCGTGGTGCTCCAGGAGCATCCGGAACAGTGAACGGGAATTTCGCCGTGATCGGTTCGTCCAATTCCAACGGTTCGCTTATGCCATATTGGTTTTCGGCTCTGACCCTGAAGTTGTAGCGTTTATTCGCTTCCAATCCCATAACATCATAATGAGTGTTACGCACAAAGCTACTTGCTTTCACCCAAATTCCAGACGGTTCGTATTTTTCAACGATGTAATTGGTAATCGGTGAACCACCGTCGTCAAGCGGCGCACGCCATGCCAGAGAGCAAGTGTC
Source organism: Oligota sp. GC000189 (assembly GCA_030264595.1). Lineage (NCBI taxonomy): Eukaryota > Metazoa > Arthropoda > Insecta > Coleoptera > Staphylinidae > Oligota > Oligota sp. GC000189. The sequence continues at coordinate 2,795,210 of JARJEA010023212.1, forward strand.
TGGAGTTATGTCGGAAACGTCGAGAGGTCCTTGTGGTCGTCCAGGTTTGTCCACGACTAAAACTCTGCAGGAAGCGCTGTCCGAACCAACGTTGTTGGTCAATTTAATGGTATAACTGCCACTGTCGGAGCGTTTCGCTTTGTTGTTGGTAAATATGGAGGCGATGTCTGTGGTCTCAAATTTGACGCGATGATCTTGAATGATTTCGTCTCCGTTTATCGTCCAACTCTCTTTTGGTTTTGGCGAGGCGGTGAACGGCACGGTGATTCTGAATTCTTCACCGGCAATCGCTATGATGTCGCGAATGCTCAAGTCGGATGTGATCTTTGGCGCAGATGGTGGCGCTCTGCACATTATGAGGTCGGATGCAGGACTCCACGGTCCATGACCGGCTGCGTTCACGGCAGCGACACGGAATTCGTACTCGTGATTTTCCAAAAGATTGATCACTTTGTGTGATAGGTCCGGCACTAAAGCGTGAGACGCTTTGGTCCACTTGTCATCAGTTGCCAAACGTTTCTCGATAATGTATCCGGTGATAGGGGAACCGCCATCGTGACGCGGTTTCTGCCATTGGATCGTGATCGAATCTTCCGATGTATCAATACCTCTGGGCGATCCAGGTGCTCCAGGTACATCGAATGGATGTCTAGCTCTTATCGGTTCAGCCGTAACAGCTGGATCCGATTGTCCGTATTGGTTCTCGGCGAACACACGGAATTCGTAGTCTTTGCCCAATGTTAAATTGCGGACTCGTACGAACGGTACGGTGATGTAACTGGTGACTTTAGTCCATGTGGGCGATCTTGCTTCCTTCTTCTCAACGACGTAGTTGGTAATCTCGGCACCTCCGTTATCTTTGGGTGGTTGCCAGTAAAGTGTCAATGAGTCTCCGGCAAATTCATCGGCTCTTAGATTTTCCGGTTTACCAGGTCTGTCCAAGACGCGCACATTGATTGTGGCCGTATCGAATCCAGAAGGATTCTTAAGTTGTAGTCTGTACTGTCCGGAATCCGTACGCTTTGAATTCTTCACTATGATGCTTGCGTAATCATCGGCCAATTGTGGAAACACTCGTCCATCCGATTCGTCGAGAACTTTATCATTGGCAAACCAAGAAGCCACCGGTTTCGGGAAACCGACATAGGGAACGTGAATGCTGAAGTCTTCGCCAGCCCTCACGGTAATGTCTCGGACATTACCCAAGTCCATGCACGGCTTATTCGGTTGTTCTTCGATCAGTATCATGTTGCTCGGTTTACTGGGTTCAGAATTGCCCAATTCGTTGACAGCAATTACGCGGAATTGGTATTCTTCGCCTTCCTTCAATTTAGGTACAGTGTAAACTGATCCAGCAATTGGTATAGAGTTAACGTCGGACCAATCCTTATCATTCTTAGGTTTCTTCTGCAATATGTAGCCCTTAATTTTGGCACCTCCATCGCTACGCGGTGCTCTCCACGAAAGTGTGACGCTATCTTTAGTGATACGATCAGCCTTAGGTGGTTCGGGTGCATCAGGTTTAACTGGTATGACAAATTATTAAAACACTTCAATCGATAACGTTACCTTTGTATACTTACATCTTTGGTGTCCGGCAATAATGGGCTCTGTCGGTCTGCTCGGCTCACCTGGTCCGGCTTCGTTAACAGCAACAACACGGAACTCATATTTGTTACCTTCTCTTAAATCTTGAACGGTATAACTGGTGTTCGGAGTAGGATAGTTGTTAACTTTGATCCATTCTCCACCGCGTTCTCGTTTTTCTACGTAATAACCGGAAATCGGTTTTCCACCGGTAGAAATTGGTGGATTCCATTTAATGGAACAGCTCGATGGAGTGTAGCCAACCACATCCGGTTGACTAGGCGGACCTGGTGGATCAAATGGACTCTTAGCTATTACAGGTTTACCTTCTAGCGGTTCGGACACTCCGTAGATATTTTCAGCCCTAACGCGGAATACATATTTCTTTCCCTCCGTAAGACCTCGAACGGTAAAGTTCGTCTTCGGACAGAAACCTGGACACGGCCTCCAGCTGTCGGTACCAAACTCGCTAACTTCTACAATGTAATTGCTGATATCGCCACCGCCATCGTCATCGGGTGGGTTCCACGAGAGCGAGACCGTTTCTTGGGTTGTTTCCGTATATTGTAATGGTCCCTTTGGCATTCCGGGTTTATCGACCACAATTACTTCAATGTCAGCCGAATCCGTACCAAATTCGTTTTTGGCTGTGACGGTGTACTTAGCAGAATCATCCCTATTCGACGATTCAATGCGTAGGCAAGTGTGTTCGCTATTAGATTGAGTCTGAAATTAAAAAAAAAAACAGGAAAAACAATGAAGATTGATTGATTTTTTCACTGAAATACATACCGATACTCTGTTCGATTCTGGGATAGCAATATTATTTTTCTTCCATTCGATCGTTGGAATGGGTGCGCCAGATAGAGGAATATCAACATTGACGGGTTCGCCGGCTCGCACTTTAATTTTGCGGCCGATGAGAGCATCCAGATGCAACTTGGGTTTCTCTTTCATCGGTTTAGCTATGAATGCGTTAGAGGTGTCGCTTGGTTTACCAGCGCCAGCAGCATTCACTGCAGAAACTCTGTATTCGTATTGGTGACCTTCTTGTACTTTATCGTCGCAAAACTCTTGATTTCTTATTGGTTCTCTATTGACTTTCACCCAACGGCCGGTGGCACGATCCCTACGTTCGACGTCGTAACCCACAATCGGAGAGCCGCCGTTACTGATAGGAGCGGCCCATTTAATTTTGATGTGATCTTTATCACTGTCCACCAATTCCGGTTTGCCGGGCTTTCCAGGCACATCGTATTGGTTTTTAGCGACGATTGGCTTCTCGGTTTGCAGGGGATCTGAACGACCTTGCAAGTTTTCGGCAAGCACTCTGAACTCGTATTTGGTTCCTTCAAGAAGTCGGGGAACTACAGCGTGGGTATTCTTTGGATTGACGTAATTAACGGCTGGTACCCAGCCGCCTCCGTGAGTCAGATCGCGTTTTTCGATTACGTATCCGCTGTGATCGGAGTTTTATTTCTGTTATAGTTTTGCAAGGATATATTTATATTTTTCACTTACGTTATTTCGCTTCCACCGTTATCCTTGGGTGCTTTCCAGGATAAGGTGACACTTTGGGCGGTGATTTCCTCGTACTCCAACGGACCTTCTGGAGGACATGGCCGATCTACACAAAAACAATGTCTTACAAAAAAAAACAATACTGTTATTCAATTATATACCCAAAACGATAACTTGGAAAGATCCTTCATCGGTACCAGAGCTGTTCTTCAACATTATATGGTACAAACCACTGTCCGAGCGTTTGGCATTCACTGTATGAATAACAGTGTGATGTCCGATAGATGTAACAGTTGTGCGTTCATCGGCTGATAATGGCTTATGGTTGTTTGACCATGTAACCTCAGGGGTTGGTTCACCGATAAAATCAACATCGATATGCAAAATAAGACCCGCTTTGATGCGAATATCATTAAGTGGAGTCTTGATTTTGGGTGCAACTAATGAACAAAATGGTTTTTAGTAACCGCTTTAAAACTACTTTTTGAATACTTACGGTAACGGGCTTTGCATGTAACCAAATCGCTTGGTTCTGACGGTTCGCCATTACCAGCATTATTTTGAGCAATGATCCTGAACTCGTAGTCTTGACCTTCCATCAAATCAGGTACCCTAGCGTTAGTTTTTCCAGCTGGAACGTTGGCCGCATTGGTCCAATAAGGACTGCCCTTTTCTTTCTTCTGGATAATGTAGCCTGTAATAGGTGATCCACCATCATTTTTAGGAGCGGTCCATTCCAAATCGACCCTATCCTTATCCCAGTCGGTGACTTGCGGTTTGCCGGGTGCCCCAGGTTCATCACACTCATTTTTAGCGATGATGCTCTTAGTAGTTTCCAGAGGTTCCGATTCTCCGACAGCATTTACGGCTTTAACGCGGAAATAATATTCCTTCCGGTGTATCAGTCTGGTAACATCGTGATGTGTCATTGTTGCCATGCCAGCATCGGCCCAAGTTCCACGCGATACGTCCATTTTCTCAATGACATAGTGTAGTATGGGAGAGCCACCATCATCGAGTGGTACTTTCCACGAGAGCCGTGCGCTCTCTTTGGTGACATTGCTAACTTCAAGAGGTCCTTGTGGTCGTCCTGGTTTATCGATTACGAGGACATTAGCAGACGCAGAGAATGTTCCTAAATCATTGGTCAATGTTAGCGTATATTTGCCCGTGTCTGCACGGACAGAGAACGGAATTTCGAAAGTAACTTTGCTCGTTGATACGAACATGTCGATTCTATCGCTGGAGTGGATTTCTTTGCCGTTCAGTGCCCATTGTGCTTTTGGTTTAGGTGATGCTTCTATTGGAATATCCCAAGCGATACGGTTTCCAGCTTTGACCACAAGATCTTCCAGAAGGGCCTTATTGAATATTGGAGCTTGGAACCTAGGTTTCGCAATAACCGGCAGAGATGCTTCGCTTGGGTCACTCGGACCACCCTTGTTAACAGCAATAACTCTAAATTCATATTCTTCGCCCTCATTAAGGTTCGGAACAGTTCCTTTGGTTTGATCGCCGGGTATCTCGCAGGCTTTTTCCCACGACCCGTGTTTCGGTTTCTTTTCGATGATATACTTTTCGATCGGTGCGCCTCCATCTCTCTTGGGTGCGGTCCACTCAAGGTCAACGTGATCCTTATCCCAATCGGTAGCGACGGGTGTTCCGGGCTTATCTGGTTTGCTGTACGGATCTTTAACAGTAATGCTTTCCGAAGTAGTCAATGGAAGCGATTCGCCCTGTTTATTAACAGCGCAAACGCGGAATTTATATTCATGACCTTCGGATAAATGGTCTACGCGCATAAATGTTCCAACTGCTTCGCCCGCCGGTAGCCAGCGACCTGTTTCTAGATCTTGTTTTTCCACACAGTAATGCGTAATCTCCGAGCCGCCGTCGTCCTTTGGCGGACGCCACTTCAAAGTGACCGATGACTTGGTTACTTCGTCAGCCTTAAGAGGTCCTTCCGGAGGTGATGGAATATCGAGTACGGTTACCTTGACAGTATGAGAATCTCGGCCGTTGATGTTCTTCACCGTTAACTGGTAAGGGCCGCTGTCTGAGCGTTTAGCGTCTGTTATGCGTAATCTAGCCATGTAATCCTCACTGGTGATCTTAATGCGGTCTGATGGCACCAAAATGGTGCCTTTGACCTCCCATTCCTTTGTTGGTGGAGGTTCGCCAATAATCGGAACGTTGAATTCGAATGTTTGGCCTGCGCGTATTTTGATATCCAAGAAGACATTTCTATCAATTTTAGGAGGAACTGCAAAAACAGGGGAATTAGAAGCAAAGTACACATGAATATTTAACTATATTACGATTTTTGGGTCTTGCAACGTGAATTTTAGAAGCGTCACTTGGTTCACCGGGTCCGGCCTTATTAACGGCCCTAATCCTGAATTCATATGGTGTTCCTTCGATGAGATTTTTCACTTTACCTATAGGTGTGTCTCCATCAACATCTGCACATTTTTCCCAGTTGGGGTTAAATTTATCGCGTTTTTCTATAACGTATCCAGTAATAGGGGTTCCACCATCAGATTCAGGTTTGTCCCATTTGAGTTCAACAAAGTCTCTGTCATAATCGGTGATCTCAGGCGTTCCGGGTTTACCAGGTTCATCAAATGGATTTTTAGCTTCAATTGCTTGGGTGGTTGATAACGGTTCGGATTTACCTTGCTTGTTAACAGCACTAACCCTGAACTTATACTTTTTACCAGGCACGAGGCCATCCACAGCAAGATTAGTTTCAGGCCCGTCAGTCTCTCCTGCAGGAACCCATCGTCCAGTGGCTTCATCCATCTTTTCAACCACATACTTTTCGACCGGTTGACCACCGTCGTCGGTTGGAGGGCGCCATTCAAGTTTGCAACCCTTAGCGTGAACATCGGAGACTTTAAGTGGTCCATTCGGTGGACTAGGTTTATCCAGCACGGTTACAAGTACATCCGCAATGTCTTTGCCATTGATGTTCTCAGCGGTAACCGTGTACGTTCCTGATTCAGCTCTTGTAGCGTTACGTACATTTATTTTGGTTATATATTCACCGTGCTGAACTTTGGTTCTGTTATCATTCTTTATTTCCTTGCCACCTAGAATCCATTTAGTTGTTGGCATTGGCTCGCCGGACACTTTGACATCAAAGTTAAAGTTTTGTCCGGCCTTAATGCGGACTTCGATAAGATTCGTTCTATCAATCTTAGGGGCCAAGTTACGGGGTTTCGCGATAATCGTGGGTGTTTCATTACTGGCATCTCCAGGACCTGCAGCATTTACTGCGCGTACCCTGAACTGATAGGGTTGACCCTCAATTAAATCTGGAACGGTGGCTTTCAAAGCGTCTCCGGGAACCTCAAGGGCTTTCTCCCAATCGCCGAATTTATCTTTCTTTTCGATTATGTAACCGGTCACGGGCGATCCACCGTCATCCTTTGGTGGCGTCCAAGCCAAATCGACATGATCTTTGTCCCAATCGGTAGCCTTGAGGTGACCCGGTGCGCCGGGTTCGTCGAAGGGATTCTTGGCAATGATGGACTCTTTAGCTTCAAGCGGTTTAGATTCACCTTCGGCGTTCACGGCAGACACCCTAAATTTGTACTCTTTGCCAGGTGTCAAGCCTGTAACTTCCATGCCAGGTTCGGTGGATCTTCCAGCCGGAACCCAACATCCGGTCTCCGGATCCATTTTTTCCACTTGATAATATTCGATGGGAGTGCCGCCATCGTCTTTGGGACGTTTCCATTTCAGCTTGCAGCCGTTTTTGTTCACGTCCGAAATTTGTAGCGGTCCTTCTGGTGATGTTGGTTTATCAGTCACTGTGACGGTAACGGTGTGGGTATCTTTTCCGGAACTGTTCGTCGCTGTTACATTATATTCGCCAGTGTCTTCTCGTCTTACAGGACGAATGACAAGCTTAGTATTGTAATCAACGTTGGTTATATCAATTCGCTTATCGTTGCTCATCTTGGAGCCTTGGAATCTCCATTCAACGGCTGGTGGTGGTTCGCCAATAATGTTAGCGTCGTATTTAAGAGTGGAACCAGCGGATATCGTAACGTTATGCAAGTGGCGTCTGTCAATGCGTGGGGCAAGGAACCGCGGTTTAGCAGTGAACGTCTTTCCAGGTTCGGATGGTTCACTTTGACCTGCTTTATTAACGGCGACCACACGGAATTGATACTCGTTTCCTTCAATTAACCCGTTCACAATGGCGGTTGGGTTAGGGCTAGTAGTTTCAAGAGCTTTTTCCCACATGGGACTGTACTTGTCTTTCTTTTCAATTATGTAACCAGTAATGGGTGAACCACCATCAGATGGTGGCTCAGTCCATTTAAGTTCGACATGATTAGCAGACCAATCAGCCGGTTCGGGAGCACCAGGTTTACTTGGTGTCGCTAATTTTTTATATTTAATATTATTTAATAACAAAACCAAGGAAAAATAACATTTCTATACTTACTAAATGGATCTCTGGCGATGATAGATCCTAAGGTTTCCAATGGTTCCGATTCACCTTCCTTGTTGATTGCCTTCACTCTAAATTTGTATTCATGTCCGGGTGTGAGACCATCCACTTTCATTTCAGGATTATTTCCAAGAGTCTTCCCAACAGGCAACCAAAGCCCATTTTCAGGATCGTATTTTTCAACGACGTATCCTTCAATTGGCTCTCCGCCGTCATCTTTGGGTTTCTTCCATTTAAGAGTGCAGCCGTCTTTGTGAATATCTGTCACTTCCAGCGGTCCTTCCGGTTTTCCAGGTTTAGCTAAACAAAAAAATACGATTGCATCAAATATTTCAAATATTTTTGTTACAAGGGATTTCTTACAAATGATGTTAATTTCAACTTCTGCGGTGTCTTGTCCATATTTGTTAGTTGCCTGAATTTTGTAAACGCCAGTATCCTTCCGTTCAGGTGTATCATTGTAGAATTTGGTGTTGTAGGGTTTATCTTCAACACGAATTCGCGGAGAAGCTATAGATTTATTATCCAAGCTCCACACGACCATAGGGGCAGGTTCGCCACTAATCTTGACATCAATGTAAATAGGTTCACCCTCTTTAACATTGATTGTGCGTAGATTCTTCCTATCAATTTTGGGTGCCACTAAACATAAAGATTTCGTAAATTTGTGTGTCTATATTGGCCAAAACAGTAACGCTTACGTCTTCTCGGCTTAGTGATAACAGATTTGGATGCTAGACTCGGTTCACCTGGACCTGCCGCGTTAACTGCACGAACTCGAAATTCGTATTCGACGCCTTCGTCCAAATTCTCGGCAGTTCCCTTCGTGTCATTAGGCCCGGTCTCTCCAGCTTTGGTCCATTTTGGTGAACCCTTTTCCCTCTTTTCAATAACATATCCTGTGATTGGAGACCCACCATCGTTCGCTGGTGGGGTCCATCTTAAATCGACATGATCCTTGTCCCAATCAGTGACCTCCGGAGTACCCGGTGCACCTGGTTCATCTAATAGAAACAATGAATCATGCAAAAACTATATCGAGAAATCAATAATTTTCTTACCGAATGGATTTTTGGCAATGATGCTCTTTTCTGCTTCCAATGGTTCTGATTCACCTTCGGCGTTCACAGCGGCAACTCTAAATTTGTATTCTTTACCCGGTTCCAAATTATTCAATTCTATTTTCGGTTCCTTGGAACGACCGGCCGATACCCAACGTCCGGTATCTGGATCTAACTTTTCGACGGCATAAAATTCGATAGGTACACCACCATCATCTGCAGGTGGGTTCCATTTGAGAGTGCAACCTTCCTTATGGACGTCACTGATTTTAAGGGGTCCTTCCGGTTTGCTGGGTTTATCAAGCACTTTAATTTCAATGGTTGCCTCATCTTTACCGCACGTATTCTCGGCTTTCAATGTTAAAACACCAGTGTGGCCACGTTCTGCCGAATGAATGACCAGTTTGGTCCTGTAGTCTTCCAAATCAACTGTAATGGCATCAGATTTTTCGAGGCGAGCCTTATTGAGGAACCACGATTTCGTTGGCGGAGGTTCACCCGATACTTTAACATCTAAACGAACCGTTTGACCTGCCTTTACAGTGATGTCTTTGAGTGTGCTTCTGTCAATCTTGGGTGCGACGAATCTATCTTTAGCCGTCATGGTATCAGATGCAGCTGAAGGTTTACTTTCTCCACCTTTGTTCACCGCTTTTACACGGAATTGATACTTTTGACCTTCGATTAGGTCAGGAACTTTCGCTTCTGTTTTGTTGCCGGGTACTTCCATGACCTTTATCCATTTCGTTCCACTGGGATCTTTCTTCTCAACGACATATGCTGTAACGGGAGCACCGCCATCATCTTTAGGTGGAGTCCACTTGAGATCAGCATGGCTCCTGCTCCAGTCTTTAATTTCTGGTTTGCCCGGTGCTTCGGGAGCTTGGAAGGGATTCTTAGCTGTCGTCGGAACTTCGGTAACCAATGGTTCCGATTCACCTTCTGAATTTATTGCCTTCACTCGGAACTGGTAGTCTTTGCCTTCCGTTAATCCCGAGACATCTGCTTCGGGAGTTTTCGTCGTAGTCACTGGAACCCATCGTCCCGTCTCAACATCTTGCCTTTCAACGACGTATCCTTGAATGGGCTCTCCGCCATCATCTTCGGGTGGTTCCCATTTCAATTTGCATCCTTCCGCAGTGACGTCGGATACTTTCAATGGTCCTTTAGGTTTGGATGGTTTGCTGAGCACTTGTAATTCAACTTCGACCGTATCGATACCACTGTCATTTTTGGCAGTGACAATGTACAGTCCAGTATCACTTCTTTTGCACTTTTGCAGAATGAATGATGTTTTGTGATCTTCGTTCTCGATCTTCAATCGGTCTGTATTGCGAAGTACTTGCTCTTTCAGTGTCCATGTTATTGCGGGAGCAGGTTCGCCGGTAACGTCAGCGTCCATACGGAGCAGTTGACCAACGCGAAGTACTTTCTTTTGCAGATTCTTCCTGTCGATTCTCGGAGCAACTGTAAAACAAAACGCCACAAGTGCATGCTGTTAATTCGCGTCTTTCATTGGCATACATTGGTTTGACGAAACAATTTTGAAAACACTTACGGAATCTGGGTTTAGCAATAACGGGTTTGGATGGATCACTAGGTTCACTGGGGCCGGCTTTATTAACGGCTACAATTCGAAATTCGTATTCGTGCCCTTCCTCTACAGTTTCAACGCGACCGGTATTTTTGTCACCGGAAACTATAGCTGCGTCAACCCAACCACGGCCGGCCTTATCGTGCATTTGTATAATGTATTTCTCAATTGGAGCACCGCCGTCAGTAGCTGGTGGCTTCCAGGCCAATTCGACGAAGTCTTTGTCCCAGTCCTTGAGATCCGGCCGACCCGGTTTTCCAGGCTCATCGAATGGATTCTTGGCGACTATGGATTTTTCAGTTTCCAACGGTTCTGATTCTCCCTCTTTGTTTACAGCCTTCACTCTAAACTTATAGGGCTTTCCTTCCTGTAACCCGGTTATGTTGGCTTCGGGAGTTGAACTCTTTGCACAAGGAATCCAGGCTCCGGTATTCGGATCCAGTTTCTCGATTTCGTAATAATCAATTGGAGTACCGCCATCATCTTCCGGTTTCTGCCATTTCAATTTGCATCCGTGCTTGGTAACATCGGATACGTCCAGTGGTCCTTTAGGCTTACCTGGTTTACCGAGAACGGAGATTTCGATGTCGGCAGTATCTTCACCGACTTCGTTTTTGGCAACGATCGTGTACTTTCCGCTAAGAGCACGTTTCGCCTTCATGACGAAGAATTTAGTGTTGTAATCAATGTTATCGATGCGTATAAGATCGTCGCTTTGTAATTCCTTGCCGTTGTAGAACCAGGTCACCTTTGGTGGTGGTTCACCTGCAATATTTACATCCAAACTGATTGATAGTCCGGTTTTGATGGTAAGTTGATTCAGATTAGTGCGATCTATCAAAGGTTTGACTGGAAAAGAAAAAAATACGGATTATTATATGGTACCATAAGACAACTGTTAAACTTACGATATCTGGCTTTGGCTGTATGCCAGTTGGTTTGTTCAGATGGATCGGAAGGACCTGCTTTATTTACGGCACGTACACGGAACTTATATTGATTACCCTCTTCTAATTTAGGTACTGTACCGGAACATGTCGGCCCTACCTCGGCAACCTTAACAAATTGTCCGACAAATTTATCCATAGCCTCGATTACGTATCCGGTAATCGGAGCACCGCCATCGCGGACAGGTTTTTCCCATTTCAATTTTACAGAATGCTCATCCCAGTCGGCAATTTCGGGCAAGCCTGGTGGCGCCGGGATATCGTAAGGATTCTTCGCAATTATTGCGGTATCCGTTTCCAAGGGTTCCGATTCACCTTCTTCATTAACAGCCTTCACGCGGAAATGGTACTTCTTATTTGGTTCCAGACCTGTGATTTCGCTATCCAATTTATCGGCATCAACGAATCCTGCGGGTACCCAGCGACCGCTACCGGTTTCTTGTTTTTCAATGGTGTATCCAGTGATGGGAAGACCTCCATCGTCTTTGGGCTTATTCCACTTAACTTTACATCCTTCCTTGTGCACATCGGAGACCTCCAAAGGACCTTCCGGTTTACCGGGTTTGTCCAATATGATCACTTCTACCGGTGCCTCATCAAATCCTGACTCATTCTCAGCCTTTATGGTGTACGTTCCTGTATCTTTTCGACTGGTATCGCAAATTTGAAGTATGGTGTTGTAATCTTCGTTTTCGATCTTTGTGTGCGGTGTATTTTCCAGCGCCTTATTGGCAAAGCTCCATGTGATGGTCGGTGGAGGTTCACCTTTGACATCAACATCAAATTTGACCAATTGTCCTGCACGTACTTTGACAGTGTGCAGTTTTTCGCGATTGATCATTGGTCTAAGATGTCGAGCCTTAGCAACGTGAGGATTTGTAGCATCGGACGGTTCACCGTTTCCAGCCTTATTAACAGCTCTTACCCGGAACTGGTATGTGTTTCCTTCCTTAAGACCGGGTACCGTACAATCGCAATCGGGTGTCTATGTAGATTATTTAAATTAAAAATCGATAAATAAAAATAAGCAATTAAACAACTTACATAAGTGGTGTGTATTTCGTCCCATGACGTAGAGAATTTTTCTTTTTTCTCTATTACGTATCCAGTGATCGGTGCACCACCATTGTTCTTAGGGGCGGTCCATTTCAAATCGACGCGATCGGCATCCCAGTCGGTAATCTGGGGTGTACCAGGTTTACCTGGTATATCGTAGGGATTCTTAGCAACGATAGAACCATCGGATTCAAGAGGTTCTGATTCGCCTTCATCGTTAATGGCCTTTACTCTAAACTGATACTCGTGTCCTTCTTGTAATCCCTTGACGTCCATTTCAGTATCGTTGGTCCGGCCAACTGGTACCCAACGTCCGGTACTTTTATCGAGTTTTTCAACGACGTACCCAGTAACAGGTTTACCGCCATCGTCTTCCGGCTTTTGCCATTTTAACTTGGCACCGGTCTTCGTCACGTCACTTACCTTAAGTGGACCTTTAGGTTTGGATGGGGAGGCTACAAAGGAGACAATAAACAAATAGAACAAAAAGACACATAGACCTAGACAACATACAAAGAACTGTAACTTCAACTTCTGCCTCATCTTGACCGTGTTCATTGACTGCTTTAATTTTATAAGTACCGGTATGCTTTCTTACTGAGTTTGTTATCGTAATTTTCGTATTGTAATCGATATTAACAATTTCAACGTCGCCTTCGGATTTGACTTCTTTGTCGTTTTGGAACCAAGTTATGGATGGTGGAGGTTCACCTCGTACATCAACATCATACTTGATCACTTTACCCGTACGCACAATAATCGGTTTGAGATTCGTTCTATCAATTCTTGGTTTAACTGCAAGGAAAACTCACATGAAAACAAATGCCAAAAGCCAAAAGCGGTTTGCTTTGACATACGTGATCGGTGCTTGATAATTTGCATATTGGAAGCATCCGATGGTGTTCCTGGACCAGCTTTGTTTACTGCGATTACCCTAAATTGATATTCACCACGCTCCTTTAGATCTTCAATGCGTGCTTCCAAATTGTCTCCGGAGACTTCGCCAGCTTTCTCCCAATCTGGCTTATATTTGTCTTTCTTTTCGATGATGTATTTTTCGATAGGTGCACCACCATCGTTTTTAGGCTTAGCCCATTTAAGATTGACGCCCTTATTATCGTAATCGGTAATTTCCGGGGTGCCCGGTTTACCGGCAGCTTCGAATGGATTTTTGGCGACGGTACCAAGTTGAGTAACCAACGGTTCAGAATCACCTTCGTCGTTTACGGCTGTTACCCTAAATTTATATTCTGATCCAGGGTTCAATCCGGTTACTTCAAAGTCCAGTTTTTCGGGTGAATCTCCCATTTTGTCAACGGGAACTCTGCCGCAACGGACCCATTTGCCGGTAGCCAGGTCCATTTTTTCAATTTCATATTCCTTAATCGGACAGCCACCGTCGTCCTCCGGTTTCTTCCAGCCAACTTTGCATTTAGTTGCCGTGACATCGGACACTTCCAACGGCCCTTTAGGCGAACCTGGTTTACCCAGTACTGTAAGTTCAACCGTCACCTCATCCTTTCCGTTGCGATTTTCCGCGATCAACGTATATTTTCCGGTATCTTTTCGCACAGCATTAGTCAGAACAAAATCGGTGTGATAGTCGACGTTTTCAATTTTGATACGGTCACTATTACTTAGGGGAATATCGTCACGCCACACCCATCTAACAGTCGGTGGAGGTTCACCGGTAATATCAACGGACCACTTATGGGTACGACCAGCTTTGATAGTAATAGCTTTAAACATTTCACGATCAATACGGGGTTTAACTGAAACACGTAACAAACACACATAAAACAAACAGTTAAACAGTTGAGGAAAGTTAAAAGAGAAAACACATACGATTTTTATGTTTACAAATGTGACTGTCGGTTGCCTCCGACGGTGCCCCTTTGCCCGCTTTGTTGTGAGCACGGACCCTAAATTGATAGGCCATCTTCTCTTTGAGATCTCCGACTTTACCCTCTGGTTCAGGCCCAGTGGTTGTGGCCACTTCAATCCAATCCGGACTGAATTTATCTTTCATTTCAATCGTATAGTGACTGATGGGACGACCTCCGTCGTTCTCGGGGCTGGCCCATTTCAGAGTGACACTCTTGTTATCGTAATCGATAATTTCCGGTTTTCCGGGCGCTCCTGGCTCGTCGTATGGATTCTTAGCTTCAATTGCGTCATCAGTCTCCAACGGTTCAGATTCTCCTTCCTTGTTCTTAGCGCGTACCCTAAACTTGTACTTTTTCTTGGGTGTCAATCCTTTGAATGTAAAGGTATCGTCGTCGGGTCCAGCTTCGCCAGCAGGTATCCAGCGACCGGTGTCCATATCTAATCTTTCGAGCACATATCCAGTTATGTCTGTGCCACCGCTGTCTTCGGGTCTCTGCCATTTTACCTTTACGTGATCAGAACGTACTTCTTCGATTTTCAACGGTCCTTTAGGTGGTGATGGTTTATCGAGGACAATAACGTCAGCCATACCTTCGACGGTACCAGAACTGTTTGTCAGCCGTAAAATATATTTGCCGCTATCAGCACGAGTTGTTTTTCGTACGGTTATAACGCTATTCTTTTCATACTTGTCGATGGTAATCCTTTCTTCGGCATCTTGTTTGATTTCCTTTTTATCTAAAAGCCACATAGCCTCCGGTTCGGGTTCACCACCGAATTTAATATCGTACTTGATGACTTGGCCCTTCTTAACAATAATCGGTTTAAGATCGTTTCCAATGATGTAAGGCTTAACAAATCTGCATTTGGCAATAATCGGTTTCGTGGTTTCACTTGGTTCGCCCGGGCCGGCTTTGTTAACGGCCCTAACACGAAATTCGTATTGTTGCCCTTCCTTTAGTCCCGGAACGGTACCGCTAAATTGATCGCCGGGCACTTCGATACCTTTACTCCATTCTTGTCCGAATTTATCTTTGAATTCGATTATGTAGCTGGTTATTGGAGCACCGCCGTCATTCTCGGGCTTGTTCCATTTCAAATCGGCATGATCCTTGTCCCAATCAACCACTTCGACATCTCTGGGTTTGCTCGGTTCGTCCCAAGGATCTTTGGCCAGTACCGGTTTGCCGAAAGTGGCCGGTTCACCGGCTCCCAACTTATTGACGGCTCGAATACGGAACTTATACGTTTTCTTCGGTATAAGTCCCAGAACTTTGTAGCGCAGTTCTTGACCGGCTTGCACTTCTCCAACATTGTCCCAGCCAGCTATATACATTTAAGTACACAGGTATAGGACACTCACATTTACAGCACACTTTTCCCACACTTACCTTTCAAGCTGATATCCTGTCTTTCGACGAGATAATGCGAAATTGGCGCACCTCCGTCGTCCACAGGCTTCTTCCAAGAAACCTGGCAGTTGTCCTGGAAAACTTCGAAGACGTTGACGTCTTCCGGTGGGGCCGGTGTTTCTTGCATGATGATGTTCACGTCTTTGACGTCTTCGCCTTGGCCGTTGGAAAGTTTCACTTGATACATTCCCGATTGACCTCTGGCTGGTTTTTTGAATTTATAAGTCACCTTATTTTCACCGATGACAACATCAACTTCTTTGAGAGGTAATATTTTACCATCTTTCAGAATTTTAGCTTCTACCGGTGTTTGTCTGGTTCCATCAACTAAAATTACAAATGATTGACAATTTATTTTTTTCACAAAATTCAAAACGCACTTGTGTAGGGGACATCCATAAGTATCATGGCAGCGGCAGGAGCTTCGAATGTTGATGGGAAATCGATCATCGGTTTACTTTCACCTTTCTTGACGCTGAGCTTCATGGACGATTGCAGTTTACCGGATTCGCACATAATTTCTCCATCGTCTTCCATTTCTAGCCGGTTAAAGACGAGCTGATGACGTCCTCCTCCTAAGTTCTTGATCTCGACGCGCTCAGATGGTACGATTGGTTTACCATTGAATGTCCATTCTGCAGGAGCCGTTGCGTCTTGCAACTCTATTTCCAAAATTAACTTATCGCGCTCGATCGCATCCGTGTCTTTGAGTTTCTTGTTGAATCTATTAAGGTAGTTAACGATAAGTTCAGCTTCGGTCTTATCGGCATTGCTGACACACGAGTACATTCCGGCGTCGGTGACTTTGGCGTCTTTGACCACCAGTTTGCGTTTACGACCATCCTTGGAGATGACGACGCGTTTATCTCCGGTGATCTCTTGATCGCCTTTGAACCATTTCACGTCGCCCATCGCGTCGTCTAATTCGCACAACAATGTCACGTTATCTTTCTCGACCAGTTGTTGATGTTTGAGAACTTTGACGAATTTGTACGGGTACTCGGTGATGCTGACTTGCGTGACCGTCCTGTTGTTCTCCGTCTGTTTTTCCAGTTTGCAGGAATATTCGTCGGTGTCCGTGAGCTCGCAATCCTTAATATTCAATTTGCAGATACCAGAGAGATCTTTCGAAATGGAATAGCGTCCTCCGTCTTCCAATTTTGTCGAACCCTTGTACCATCCAACGATTGCCATGTTGGAGCTAACGTGACACTCCAAGAGAACTTCGTGCTTAGTGTATCCGTCGTATTTCTTCTTCAGCTGTTTGGTGAAGGTGTACACCGGGTCGGGTTCATCCACATTTAGAAAACCAGTGCTGCTAACTCCCCCGATTTCAATGGTGTATTTTCCGGTATCCTCCACTTTGGGATTCATGATTATCAACTGGTAACAATCGTTCTCATTCTTGAACTTGTATTTAGATCCCGGGAAGAGTTCCTTTGGTAAATATAAAATTAGTGATCAGAGATTCAAGGCATAACGGTTATCAAATTCCTTACATCCTTTCGGAAGGTCCATTTGGGTTTGCAATTGGGCTTAGAGAAGCCGGCTTCAAACATGACTTTCTTATCTTTGCCCTCTTTGGCGAACTGATCGATCAACGGTTTCAAGAAAGTCTCCTTTTTCTGTAAACATCAAGGAATAAGTCAGCAAGGAGAAAGGCGTAAATGTAAATAACATCGAACAGAAAATGCTGATTGGAAAATCAAAATTCAGCAATTGTGCATCGCAAAGGGTGGTTGAAAATCTAAAAATTATAAAAAATGCAAATAATCCTCAAAAATTCCTCTGCAATGAAAAGAAAAAGAAAAATGTGAAAAAATCTTTTTCGGCGCCCATAAAATGAGCGGCGCTCCCACAAATCTATATAGACATGCAGACAAATCCTTCGATATCACAACAATAATTGTGGACCAATTAGCGGGTGCTGGAGTAAATAAAGCGGGAGTTCAATTTACAGCGGATTCAATGTAGACTCATCGGATCTGGGGTCATACCAGGGAGAGAAATTAAACGTGCAACACATTCGACAAGGATTAGATAACATTGATTATAATATAATGTTTTTTTCGTTTTTCGCGTAACATCTCCAACCTCCTTTCTCTGGAAATGATGTAATACAGGCCAGTCTGGTATTAGCTCAGCTAGTGATGGCCTTCGGGAAGAAACTGGAGTCAACTACAAACAAAACTGAAACTCAGGACTAAGAAAATTGGGGGGAAAAAAAAACAAAGAAAAGTTTCAACAATTTACACGCATCCCTCATCGTGCATCCGGTTTTTCGTTAGGTATCAAATAGCATGCTTTTCGTTAATTCATGAAATAGAAGAGAACGCAAAACTATTTCAAGATAAACATTGTATTGGAAGCGGTATCATTAATTGATGGTTTCGATTAAGAATCGATTATTTTGTTTTATTTTGATTTTTTTTTTGTGGTCAACTTTCACAGGACAATGAAAGAGATTAATCGCGCGTGTGTTTGTGTGAGTGCGTGTGAGAATGTGTGCCAACCTTAGGATGTTCAGTTTGTAGAAGGTCTGGCCAAGCATCGCCATAAATTTCATCCAAAGAAAGTCGTCGCTGTATATTAAATACATCCTAGAAAGCAGGACAACCTAAGCTTTCTGTACATAATTAATATAGAGGATGTTAATCACAGAATTGAGACAGTTAGAATTTAGAATGAAATGAATTATTAGATTTTTGGCTCAATTTCTACGTCTAATAGGAAACATGAATCTAATTTAATTAGTCAAAAGAGATAGACAGATAGATAGATAGATAGAGACAGAAATAGAAGAAAGAGAGGCATAATTATAGAGTACCTCTTAATGTACCAACTAATTCTAATAGATATAAAGATGAGTCTCCAAGAGCAAAAAGCAATAGCAACGGATATAGCAGCGCAAGATTTTTACACATAACTCAAAATTCGGTTATTGCAGAATATGCTCTTCTGCCGAGTTGTGCAGGATTAATGAAATCACCAAAATTGTATTAATAAAATGTTGGTTGTAATATAACGCCAACACATAAGGGCTGGAATTGATCGTTGGACTGAACGTATTATTTAGATCGTAATAATAAAAAAAAAAGTTACTGCACTTCTAAGACAAAAATTAAATAACAACATTGATTTGGTGCAAATAAGAGAAACCTCAGATTTTCTTAATCTCGGCCAATCGGGAATTAAGCCCGCTAAATTGAACTTTGTGCTCAAAGGTCCTTTAATCTGTGAAGAATTAGATGTCATGTTATAAAACGTCTCGAATGGTTCTTGGTTTAATAAAAGGGACTTAATTATTATATCGTATTTAGAAATCGTCGTTTCGGGTGATTCGACATAAAGCAGACATATAGAAAGCTTTCATTTGCCCAACAAGTTCACTGACACATAATTCTGTACACGGACAAAAATAAAATCCTATATAAGTTATGTTATCAACTGTAAACAAACAAAAAATTGTAACCAATAACACATATTATGTAATATATGTAAAAGAATAGACAATTTGTCTGGACGAGACACAATAATAAAATCGGACAAAAACTCTCCTCTGCCGGCGACACTGAAAAAGAGCCCTAAAAATCAAAATAAAAACGAACAAAAACCATAAGTAAAAAATCATAAGTGCGGCAATTAAAAATAATATTAACCAATATAAATCATATTTATATTAATATTTATATTAATTATAATCGTGTTCTGTTTTATGGAGACGCATCGTTATATTAAACTTTCGCGCTACTTGTTTTTGATCTTTTTTTTGTTTTCTTTATAGGTTTGTTTTATGAAATGATTTAAAAATCCAATTAAGGACTTTAAAAAAGGAAGGATTTTCTGACGTAATTTGTTTTTGGTTTTGGCTCGGTTGTCCAACCTTCAACCACGTCCAATGTTCGTTGCCCCCTTTGTCCGCACTAACTTCTGTGATAATATTACCATCTACCATCACACAAATAGTGTCTCCGTCAAGGAACCATCCGGTTAGAACCACATGGTGGCCCTTACTGGGCTATAAACGGCAAACAAACATATTTCAACCTTTCAATCTTCAATCAAAATTAAACGAAATGTGGTATGTGGATGTTCACTAATTGGTGAAATTGCAAAAAAAAATATTTATGACGCCCGTTTGAGGAGAATATCAAAAACAAAACGTATTGTGCCGAACATATTACCAATATTAATAATAATATTAGGAGAATCGAGAATAATTGTATATTTAACCTGACCTGTTCGACTTTCTTCAGTGCCGGCATCGGTTTCTCAGCCTCCTTCAAGTCTCCCCAATCTGGGTCCTCCTTCTTTTCACCCCATTTGGCATACTTGCGCTTCTTGAGCATGGCTCGGAAGTCCATTCCGCTAGAATCTAATGCACAGTTACAGATCAACGATAGCTTTTTGCATTTTGCATATTTATAAATTATTCATAGAAATTTGTAAATCATTATTTACCGGAAACGTATAAAATAGTTTCGGCCGAATCTTCGCCGTGAATGTTGCTCAGCACAAGCCTGTACTGGCCCTCGTCGTTGGGCTTAATTTTGCGGATGCAAAGCGTGATCAAGTTTTGGTCACCTTCGGTGATCACCTTATACCGACCGCCCTCAATGAGCTCCGTGATTCCCTTGTAAAATTTGTACGAAGGCGGTGGATCTCCCTCGATTTGCACGGTGATATAACCATTTTGATCTAGGCAGGAAAAGTTCATCGTTCAAGAACAATCGTCATGCGAGGATCAATAAAATGTCGAGCACCTTCGACTGCCGAATAGTTCTCTTGGATATCAACGATACTGGGAGCGGAACCCGGTGGACCGGACGGTCGCAACGGTGTCGACGCCTTGTTGATAAAGTCCTCCATGTCTTGGATGCTGGGACGACGGACGTCCGCGCTGGGCCTTCGACGCTAAATGAAAATTGAGCGTGGATTAATTTCGATGCTCTTAGAAACACGTCGAATTAGTATGGCTTTGTTTAATTTTTCTTTTTTTTTTTTTCTTTCGGTGTTATAATTAACATTTAACATTTGGCCAAAATTAGCACTTACGGCTAATTATTATGTGTTAGGTTTTTTGGTTTTTGCGTGTGAGTATCGAGCGTTGTGAGTATCTGAAGCATTTCGAAGCGCCAGTTGGATTAAAATACAATGCATTGCTTTGAGTATGTTCAATGTATTATACATATCGCTCGAGATCGGTCGTCCTTTTGATTTTCGGATCTCTTATAGCATTAATTAAAAACGCGTTTATTTACCCACTATAACTACTAAGAATTATTTATTAAAAACAGTAAAATGAAAAACAAAAATAAAACCTGCTGACTGATTTTTGATTAGACACTTTTACAAATAACATATAATAGAAATCTAGATAATTAATCACAAAGTTTGCAAGAAAAACAACAAAAATCAATGGTGATAATAATAATAATTAAAAAAAATCTTCGTTACGATTGTTTATATCTACTTCGTTTTATTAACCACATTTGTTGGCACATAGAAATTGATTTAATTCAGCTGAAAACTCTCGGAAAATAGTTAGACACAGACATATAGAATTTAATTTTGCTGCTGTGGATTTACTGATTTTTTTAAATGTGCCTTTTCTAACCTGTTTTTCCAACGGACCAACTTGCAATTCTCCGGGTCTTCTGCCTTTATTCTTTAAATTGAATCGAAACAGAAAAAGGAAATCGGTCAAACGAATTTTCTAATCAAAACATCGTCTATTTCATTAATAATGTTACGAGTATATATATATATAAATATGTAAACTCTGTAATAATCGATCTTCAGCATAAAAAAACGAAAAACAAAAAACGGAAAATTCGCCAAGGCCAAATTTGTGTCTTGATAACACAAATCTCACCTTTGTATCGAGAACTTCGCCAGGTCTTAATTTTCCACCCTGCGAGCAATTAAAGAACATATCTTAAGAAACGATTGCATTATCAACGATCACATACTCAGAGAGAAAAAGGAGATTAATGAGAATATTTGTACATATGCATTATAATCTGCCGCCTGGAGCTGCCTGCTGGAGCTGTATAATGAATGTTATTATGTTTTCGGATATGTGTAAAATTCATGCTATCCCAATGGTACATGTGTCTTGCAATGTACACTGTTCCCAACACGAGTCCGCTTTCATATCTGTATAATGTGTATAGCACTGCAGGCGCCGGGAAAGATTGCTTAAGTCCTTGGTTGTAGTGCGCGCACCCTTAACTTAATGAAATTTTTGCTCTTACGCAAAAGTTACGCCATTGGTCACCATTGCGCCCGATAGATTTTCGGCAATCTTTCCCGATGGCTGCTCTGTGTAATTATAGGTACGAAAGTGTGAATTGAGATCAGAGATTGCAATCAGTGTCATTGGTGTACGTAATTTCGTGAATTAATACAGTGTGAGTCTTGTAAATATAGCACATGAACTGAAGATACGATGCTAGGCGCACGACACTAAATAGTGAGTCCGTGCATTCGTTACCTTTTTCTCATCGACAACTTCGCCTGGACGTAGCTTCCTATTTTCCTATTAGACACATATAAATGAATAACATTAAAACGAAATCCGTAAGAGGTAATAACATAAAACACCATCATGTAACGACGGACGGACACAAATCTAGCTGAGAAGGGAATAAATACGAAAAGGTTACAAACAATGTTAGCGAATCTCCTCTTTACCTCGTCTGTTATGATGAGTGAGGCTCTACGTCCCATTTCCTCGGGAGGAATCAGAGAGCCGCGACGGCTTCCGGGGCCCGAAGCCGGCGCCAAGGAAGCCTTTCGAGGTTCCGGCGTCTTCTCTCTCACTACCTCGATCTTAGGCGCTACCGGTTTCTTAATCTCGACGACGGGTTTCTTGATTTCCGGCACAGATGGTTTATCCTAGCGTCGCAAGAAAATTTTATAATTAATGCAAAATTCTCGACGATAGCCACTACATGACTGAAGACGTTTTCGGGTTACACCTGAATTATATATACAGATTATCTGTTGATTAGATCTTGGAGCTTATACACTTGTCGCCAAATTCGTGAAAATGTTACATCTGTTCATCTGGGCTCACACTCACCTTGACCAGTTTAGTTTTGTCGCGTCCCCCGTACTCGTACTCGGGACCCTTTTCATATTTCTCGAGCACCGGTCTATCGTAATCGGGAATGACGGGTAAATCGTATTCCTTGTCTTTCTCCTCGCCCTTCTTGAGCTTCTTCTTTTCGGCATCCTTCGTCTTCTCGGTGGTTTTCTGTTAAACATTCAACGTTTCCAAGATTAGCGAATCCCAGGTGAAATATGCGAGAACGTGAATAGGTATTATAGGTAGATTTCGTAAAATAAGAATTGATAGTAAAACAAAGTTGTGGGCTGTGGCGAAAGAAGTATAGTGTCAGTGGAAAAGTCACGAATAATTCAACAATAAAACGAAAATTTCCATAGAGTCCTTATGGATATTAATGAAAATACAGAGAAAGAGAAGATAACACTAGATAGCGTAGAAGTAATAAGAAGTTTGATAGAGAATCTACTTGAATTTGTTACCTTCAATTCATACTCAAGACTAGCCTGTTCTGCTTGTTTCACATCACGTACAACAGGCTTCAGCTGTATATTCAAAAACGAATCTATTTTTGTCGCTTTCGGTGGAATACGTTTCGTCTTATCGACCGTCGGCTATATACAAATTAATTTCAACGTGTTTTGTTTTAATTATTCTTGCCAAAAGTGATTCACGCCACCAAAAATCTATTGAGACCGTCCCAAAAAAAATTCGCGCAAATTTGAAAACAAAAATTATTGCGTCTCTTCAAAATTACAATGTGTGGGTGACAAAAAAAACATATAGATCAAAAACAACCAATTTACATGTATAAACAAATTAGGTCATAAATAAAACGAAGAGAACTTACCAATTTCACTTTTTCATTGGCGGCCTTTTCCTCGGTCTAGACCCAAGTGGTAAACAAGACGGTGTCGGAGCAATACACAAAATAATTTGGACACGTGACAGGAACCGCACATGAAATTTAATTAAATTACATTAATTAGACGAACAGTACGGCACAGTGCGATGCATTATGAATGTTTCTACGGTGATGTTTATGTCTGTTTTTAGAACTTGTTATGTACATATATAATCGGTCATTGCAGAGAATGAGTGCTAAATTTAGTAGAAGGAAATTCAAAGACGAATCTGTTAGATTATAGTTCTGCGCGTTAAAGTGCAATGTGTTTATTTATAGTAAGTAAGTTAATGGTTGAGCTAAATAGAAATTTAAAGAAAATTTAGTAACACGTTACCAATGTCAATTCAGGTATGTTGATCGTTGGCATTTCCGTAGGAGCCTGATCTGTCTCTTCTGGATCAGGTATAAAAGCCATCGGATCGTACTATTATTGAGGCATTTTTTAAATCGATTTGAAGAGAAGAATAGAGATTAATTACAAATAGAGAAGATAGAATATAAAGATATATATATATACAGATAGTATGAAGAATGAGAATATGTTCTATAATTATGTACCTTGCCAAGTGTTCGTTTTTTGGGAAGTGTTTCAGCTTCGGGTTCAATGATGTCCGGAGTTTTCGCCTCAGGTTTTTTAATCTCCGGCATTTTAAGTGTTTCTTTTGGTTTTTCGGGTGTTTCTTTTAGTTTTTCAGGTGTTTCTTTTGGTTTTTCAGGTGTTTCTTTCGGTTTTTCAAGTGTTGCTTTCGGTTTTTCAGGTGTTTCCGGCTTAAGAGTAGCGGCCGCCTTTTTATCGGCTAGTGTTTTAGGTTTCTCTTCGTCTTTGGTGGCTTTCGCGAACTCATTTGCGATATCGTTTGTTGGTGATGTTGGTGTTTTCTGTGTTATTTTTATCACCAAACCAAACATTTAATTTTCGTAGAACATTTAGGCAGTTTGTACTTACCGCTTCAGGGGTGGACTCTAATTTTGATTTGACTACCTTCTTCTTCTTATCTTCGACTATAGTGCTCTTGGATTCAGTCTTAATTTCTTCCTCCTGAGTTTTGATCATTGGGCCATGAATAAAATTAGTTGCCGACCTTACGAATACGCACCTTTTGTACTGATGATCTTCTACTTGATGTTCTTGAATCTCCATCCTGGACTATGGTCTCTTCGGTCTTTATAACCGAGCTTCTACGAGATTCCACCTTTTGTTCCACCTATATTGCATACACGTAGACAAAAGATAAGGATAAAGAACGTTTACATTAATCGAATTGAATACCTTTTGAACGGAACTGCGTCTGCTTTCGATCTTCTTCTCCTACACGTAATAAAACAATAAATTTACACATGACATATCAAAAACATAGAATTTATATGTTATTACCTCTTTCTTGTCATCGATGATTTTGTCGACAATGTTGTTGACTTCTTTCTTTTTCTATGTTTGTGAACAATAAATGTTTAATGGTTACACATGAGGGACAGTAACTTACCTCTTCTATTTTCTTCTTTTCTTCGATCTTTTTATCTTTGATTTTGTCTTCTTCCTTCTTCTTGGTTTCCTCTACCTTCTAATATATTACAATCACAAATGAAACAGACAGGATTACAAAGACTAAACAATTGCGTACCTTCTTTTCTTCTTCAATGATCTTTTTCTTCTTCTTTTCCTCTTCAACTTTCTTGGTCTCCTCCTCGACCTTCTTCTTTTCCTCCTCGACCTTCTTCTTTTCTTCGACCTTCTTCTTTTCTTCCTCCTTCTTCTTTTCTTCCTCCTCCTTCTTTTTCTCTTCCTTCTTTTCGTTGACGGTTAGAGTAGCTGTTGATTCATCTTCGCCAAATTCATTTTTGGCAACCACTTTATAGGTACCAGTGTGGGACACTTTACATTTTGAGATACTCAAACGTGCGACCGAACCATCGAATGATATCTTGATGTCCGTCGATTCTCTGATAGTTGTTGTATTGTGGTACCAAATAATGGTAACACTGGTATCGGTAACTTTAAGACTGCTAATGAAGTCACAAGACTTACCTTCGTCGATATTCTATAGGGATGATTTTCGTGTGTCAATTATTTTAAGCATATTATTAGGAATGATAACGAGATACTCACGACATTGGTAAGTGTGCTGAGTTTAGGCTTTTCTCCTTTGGGTTTCTCTTCGGGTGGTAAATCGGTGACTTCAACAGTTTGCGAGGTCGCCTCACCTTTTTCGTTGCGAGCGACCAACTTGTAAGAACCTTTGTCCTTCGTTTCCACATCGGAAATTTCTAGTTTAACGGCAAACTCGCCATCCTTAACTTGTTCTATAAGCACTTTATGTCTACTACTTTCTTTGACGGCCGTGGTCTCTTTGAACCACGTGCATTCCGGTGCAAATTTACTTAAAACTTTGCATTCGACTATGATCTGTCTCTTTTTCACGACTTTGATAACCTTTGGCTTTTCCTTGATGACTGGAATAATTTCAATGTTGAGCGTGAGATTGGCGTTCAATTCGCCCAAATCGTTCTTGATGTTACACTTGTATAAACCGGAATCTTCGGTGCCAGGATCCATTAGTTCCAGTTTGATGTAGTAGACGTCTTCGCTTATTTTCTCAAAACTTATTTTGATCTTACTAGATTCGGTCACTTGTTTGCCTTCTCTGTACCAGACGATGGTGGGTTTCGGATTCGCGCGTACCTTGCAATCCATGACAACAAGTTTCCCATTTTGGTGCGACGTGATCCTCGGTTTTTCCACAAAGGTGGGACCGTCACCTTCGGGTTCCGGTTCCGCTTCAATGTTCAGATTCAAATTGGCGTTGCTCTCGCCGAACTCGTTTTTCACGTGGCACCTGTAGGTACCGCCATCAGGAGCTGAANGCTCTCGCCGAACTCGTTTTTCACGTGGCACCTGTAGGTACCGCCATCAGGAGCTGAAGGATCCTAAAATATTCATCACGATTGGGTTTAACGATTTGGTCACGATTTTTTGGCGTGTGAGTTCTCAAGTGTATGCAATATTACCTTGATTTCAAGTGACAATTCGAAAATGTCTTCTTCTTTATCAACAACGGTCATTTTGATTTTAGAAGTTTCATTGACGACCGTGGTTCCTCTGAACCACGTAACGTCGGGTTTGGGTTTAGCTTTACACTTGCACTTCATTGTAATAAGCGTGCCGCTTTCGTTCGGTATAATTTTGGGCTTTTCAATAAAAGAGGGTGGAAATCCGGCCGCATTGTCTCCACCTGAAAATTCACTAGATTAGGGGGGGAAACAGCAGGCTCTAAGAAAAGTATCAAAGGCCATGCTCATGCATCATCATAAATATTGTCGGGTCCGGGGCAGGTGCCGAACCGGGGCCG
This sequence comes from Oligota sp. GC000189, assembly GCA_030264595.1. NCBI lineage: Eukaryota > Metazoa > Arthropoda > Insecta > Coleoptera > Staphylinidae > Oligota > Oligota sp. GC000189. The sequence continues at coordinate 2,822,066 of JARJEA010023212.1, forward strand.
GGGGCTATAGAAATAATTAATTTTGGTGGCGGCTGTTTTCGGACAACGCTAACGTAGAGTACTTGATTTTCACGTGTAATCGCAATCGGTGAATTTGATTGATATGAAAATAAGTAAACTCCACGTCTCATACCTTGGAAATTTAGTGATATGTTTGCATTGCTTTCGCCGAAGTTATTGAATGCGTTACAACGGTAATTTCCACCGTCTTCCTTTGTCGGATTCGATATTTCGAGAGTAAGCATGTAGTTGTCTTTGCCGATGGCTTTGCGCGACATGCGAACACGCGAATTATCAGTAATCACTTTATTGCCCTGGAACCAAGTAATGTCTGGTGCCGGATTGGCTTCTAGTAAGCACTCCATAATGAGAATATCTCCGTCTTGTCGGATCGTCGGCTTCTTCGGAAACCGCGGCGCCTTACCATCGGGAATTCTATAATTATACGAACGGCAAAATATTGCGTACCGAATCGATTGCTTTTTGGTCTTACTTTGGTTTTCCGTCGCCCTCGAAATTCAAGTTAATGGTCGACTGACCGACGCCGTACTTGTTCTTTGCCACGGCGCGATATTCTCCCTTATCACCTTTCTCCACATTATTTATCTCCAATTTGGCTAAATAATAGAGTTTCTGATCAACGTCCATCGACGTGCTATATCTACCGCTCGCTTTAATCTCTTTGTTTCCATGGAACCTGCGCCACAGTTCCCAATTTAAAAGATATTACCATTATGATTACAATGAGGTCGCGAGAAAAGCGAAAACTTTTCGTCGCGCAAGCCGTTACGGGCCTCGTATACGTACCATTGCAATGTCGGCGTTGGATCTCCGACGCATCGACATTCGAAAGTGATTTTATTTCCGTCATCGCTCTGTCTGATAACGGGTCTTTCTGTGAACGTCGGTTTGATGCCGTCTTCCGGAACGGGTGCCTCATCGCCTATAGTGCAGAAACTCTCCTAAACCGGCTATCAAGCAACAAGACAGCCAGCCCACACTCGCACAAATCAACCGCAATCCGCAATTATAACAATATAGTAACAATAACAACGATCACCGAAAGCTCAGCTTTTAATATCGCCCTATCAGTATAATGTTATAGGTGCTGAAATAGAATTGTGTCACAGAATGCAAGAACATGGCCTTCTTACGATTATAAAAATAATGGTACGAAAAATTTTCTATACGAGATCATTTTTAAGTTTACCATGGGCTCGTTGAATATCGGGCTAAAATTCCGCATTTGCTATCAAAATTATCAAAATTTACTATACAAAAGCTCCACACAAAATTTCAATAATTACCATTATATCAGTATAAATATGAGAGTCAAAAGAATCAATAATATACACGGATTAATAAATGGGAATGTTAAGAACTCAACAAATAGCAAATTAAAAGCTGAGCTATTAGGCGTCGGTTAGTTTATAATTGTTTCTTTTTAGATTATTTTTAGAACAACTTTGCACGAGTGCTCTGACTTACTGAAATTTGTTTGACAACTGGCTTTAAAAATCGACATTGTTGATGATGTGTTTTCAAATGTGACTCAAAAAATAGTAGTATATATTGTGTTCGAATGAGGAAATTCAAAATTGAAACGAAAACATATGAGCTTGCTGCATTTGGTTTGCATTTTGTTTTGTATGGAAAGCCGAGCGATTTAATAAATGATTAAACCATTAGAGTTAAGAAGCTGTATACTGAAACGCTGAAACTATCGAAAGCTTCCGCCTCATTTTGTGTGTGCGTTTTTGTATATGGTATATGTATAGGCATGTATGTATGTACATGATAACATGATCATTTCAAAAGCTTCGCTAACATCATCGAAGTTCAATCAACAGCACTTACTATCAAAATTTAGGCTGATGGTTGCATTACTCTCTCCCAACTCGTTCTTTGCAGTCACTTTATATTTGCCAG
>JARJEA010023213.1:261975-284535 GCA_030264595.1 Oligota sp. GC000189
AAAAAAAATAAAAATAGAAGCGAGTAGTACTTTTGGTGTTGATGTGGGGTATTATCATCAAGACGGTATTGTCTCTCCGGGGGGATGAATGCCCCGAGCAACAATCACGCGGTCTACCGAAAGGGAAATCACCGTGGCGGTTTTATAAATTGAACAATTTAATTCACAGAAATTCAATTACGTTTTACGATAAATTTCTTTTGAGTTCATTTTGAAATTCCCGTTATTACTATACTAGCTGCCTCCAGTCGAGAGAGATCTGTCCCTCAATAGTATACACCAGACCAGGGCTATTTCACATATGACCGATCACGAATTGTGCAACACGCTTAGATGATCCCATTCAAAAATTTCGCCTCTCGTGCGCCCCCTTTTCCCCCTAGTTTTCCTGAATTACCACTACATCAGTATAAATCAACATTCATCCCTGTCTTACTTGCACACATTCTGGCATCGAACTCATATACGTATATGTATATCGCGCGTCACTCATCCAAATGCGGTCGCCGAATAAATTGCGTGCATGCATCCGCAGATATATACGTTCGAAAAAAGTATCATCGAAAAGGACAAAAATCATCGGGGGTTTTTCTATGTTATCACTACATCCGAATCTGCGATCTGTCGCCAACAGCAGCGGCAGGGGTTCGCTGCTGGTTGACATGTGCGACGAGTGGCCGGTTTTATATTTATTTAAATCGTGCGCTCTACATACATTTACATTAATTTCATTAGACTAATTGCTAATTCCACAAAATTTCAAATCACCATGCAAAAATGCGCCCAGCTCGCGTTTTGTTGTAGCATTTCTCATTCGAAATCGACATAATCACAAACACAAGCGGTCGTATATATTTACATAGCGAATACAAATTGTTATTTCACCCTTTATTCATATATATATTTATAATACCACTTGTCATTACATCTGCTAATCGATATTTTTAATTCATCGCCAGTGTCCTAGACTATGCTTAGGAATTTTCAGCCAGTATATTTTTTAGCATTTCCTCTGGATCCAACAACATAGGGTTCACATACTATATTTGTCTATATATATATTATGCTGTGTTATATATAGAGAGAGAGACACACAAAACAAGCATCAGGGAAGACCGAGGGAATATCTGTCGGTATGTGAGGGTCTAGTTGCTACGGTAACCATCAGCCGGGGGAGGTGTGTAGGAACGCGACCGAGGGGATTATAAAAATAGATAGAGATTACAGAAAATGGTGGACTACTTGCGATGGATGGTATTTTATTTTTTTATTTATTTTTTTCGGGTGTTGCGTGCGTATACTATATGTACGAATACAGTATCTAAATGCGGATGGAACGAAGAGAGTCATAAAGATCGGACGCAGGACGCAGGACATATTTGGGAGATGAAAAAAGCCCATAAAATAAGCAGTTTAACGAATGGAATTCGTGATCATGTTAGAATGTGTGTTCGATATCGAAAAACGCTTCTTTTCACAGACGTTTTCCTCCTTACGCCGGCATTTCCTCTTCACATTCGATTGCGTCCGAATTGTTTGACCTATAGCTTCCTTTTTTCGTCCTTGTGCACGTCTATTTGTCTATGTGTGTGTGTTTTTGTTTTATGTGTGTGTGTGTGGGTATAGATAGAGGGCCATTACTAATGCCGCACCACTATCGAAGATTGCTGTTTCACGAAGACGATTTTTGCAGATTACGGTGCAATGTACGTTTATAAGGATAATAAATCCGGGCAAGCATTTCGCGTGTCGTTTGTGCGCGTTAAACCTTTCAAGTGCATTTTATAAGAACGATTTCTACGAGTTCCAATTGCGCTGTTATCCTACTTGTTTTACTACTGTTTGCACACTTATTATTTTATTAATGCCATTATTTTTCCCTTCCAATGGATAATCCTCCAACAACTTGGTAATGGGCAAACTAAGTTGGCAATACTCGTATGTGGTATTATTATAGAGGTATATTAGATAACTTTTAAAATCACTTATAATATCATACCTTGTTGTAAACAAATCGAAATTTTCCGATAATTTTGCGCTTGCGTAAAAACAATAGCAAGAGACTCATCGATAGGGAACGCATTGCGTGAAGCGTCGAATGCTGCGCCGATTTTAAAACCGAGAGCCAAGCAATACCGGAAATATAAATTAGCCTGCTAGGACGCAAATGAAGGGTAAAATGGCCGTGCGTTTCGAGATTTCCTTCTTAATATATTTGCCATACAAAAATAAATTGGCAAACCTTTTAAAACTCAAGTGTCCATTCATCGCAAATTCATCCAAAATTTTCTACTACCTGAATGCACTCTATACTAGATTACAGAAGGCATTCATTTGTATTGATGACAACTATATATTACAAATAAAGAAATTCTTCAGTAGAAGTACTTACACTGGGGATGTTGTCGTTGTTGCAAACTCCTTCGGAGAGCAGTCTGTCCCTGATTTCCCAAGCGAAGATCGAAGGGCACTCTCTTTTGAAATCCGCTATTTTATTAACGACCGGTTGAGTGGCGACCCGCGGTTTCGATCCTCCGATGGCCCTCGGTTTGATGGACCCCGTCTCGTAGTACCTAAACCAAATATTAGCACATTACCTCTCCTCCGCGCACACACACACAAATGAATATTTACCGTCCGAGTATTTTCGAGACGCATCCGTTGGACACTTGGAGGATTCTGGAGATGTCGCAAGGTCTGGCCCCCGAATGCGCTAATTCGACGATCTTCTGTCTGGTGGAATCTGGTAAAGGTCTTCCGTTTACATATACGCCGCCCAATTGATTGATGCCACTGTGTCCGGCCGACGAACAGCCGAAGATGGTGTTCTGGCTCATGGCGGCGTGATGCATTAGATCTTCTTCTGGAACCAATGGCGTAATAATTAGTCATTTCGTAAAGTAAATATTCGGAGTTTATGCGCAATTTTTTTTTATAGAAGTTAGAACAAAGCCTCCGAGAAGAGATATATAAGAATATATAAGCAGGAGGCAAAAGTGAGATAAATAATTGTATTTTAGAGTTGGGGGCTAAAGGAATATTAAGTTTTATTTAAATCGTCTAGTTTCATTAAGGTGGAGTGTGGCTTTTAATGTGTGTATAGCGTATGAGGAATTTCGCCGGGAGCGCCGGTGAACTTCCCGAACAACTTACTAACTTCTGAATCCACCCTCACCGTGTACATTCACACATATACACTTAGATACACACAGAGAGAGATTTTGTGCTAACGTTACTTTAGTGATTCTATATATGTGAAGCCGATGTACCTCTCTCTATTCACTAATGTACCATCGGATTATAACGCACTTAAACCCCTTTTATCCATTACGAGATCCTCTTGTGTATTAAACCACTTTCAATGGCTCTGTGTGTAGGTAATAATGACGGAGCTTTTTGAGACGATCAAAAATTTTTCAATTTTCCCTGAGAATTCACCAAGTGCATCATATATGATTTATATACTATATCATAAGGATGAAAATTCGATGATGATGATGATGACAGCTGCAGTGCGGGCCCGCGCTCCTATCTCTTTCTCCTCGATCTGTGTGTGTATATGTGTGCGTAGTACGTATGTATATTACGCGAAATTTGTAAAGCTCTGAAAATGGCGGATCTCCTTTGTTGACTCGGTAACCCGTGAGTTCGCGACACTCGCTCTCAAATTGCATTAGCCTTAACATTACATGGAGAATTGAGGATGAACCCAGACGTGAAAGCGAGGAGAGGGGTCGCTCTTTAAACCGGCAAGATGGTGACAGGCTCGCAAAGTCGACCAGACATGAATTAATGATGACGCGGGACGTCTGCATATATAATATTATAGAGAGTACGTTGCCACTTGACAAATTTCAATTTTCCACATCTCTTTTTTGCATCTCTTTTGTCGCCACTCGCTATTATTAATAAATTTGCATTTTTAATTTTCGCAAATGGACGTAGAAAAAAAAAAGTTGCCGGACGCTTGCTGTAGATATACATATATGTGCAGCACATTTACCACCGCGTACGTGTAAACTAAATTTAATCTGTGTCCCATTACGCGCTCGCCCGAGCGCAATCCTGCTTTGAATTGCGCGCTTAATGTTGAATTACCATGCCAAGAGATGTTTTTTGCCTCTACACCCTAGAAGCAGCCTAGAATCTGCGTCGTGCATTTCTTCCTCTTCTCTCGTTAATATAATGGGAACACACTTTTGTGTATGATCGAACTGCGGTTGCCGTGGCGATGATGTGGTATAATAAAAAAAAAAACGCGATTGCTTCTTCAGTATGTGCGGTTTCTCTATTGGACGCATCCAGTGTGAAACGCGATTGTCACAAACCCTCGCTTAGATTTTGCACTTTTCCATTCCGCATAGGTGCGAAATATAATAATATAAATCTGAAATCCCCGCACGTGCAAGCCACGTATATATAAAAGGTAAAACTTTCTATAGATGGAGTATATGAAAATCATATTAGGCATCAATCGTGAATATAAGTCCTCCTCCCTCAAACAACCCCCTAAACTGATCTGTCGAACGTAATCAAAGCAATACATATATAGGGGTGCGATTGGAATGCAAAAACGCGTCGTTAATTGCGGTTTGATTAAAGGGCACGCACACACAGGATCTCATTTTTAGATCATCGACTTCTGTCACACACACACAGATAAACACAGAATTAGAGACGCACGTACCTTTGTGCGGCATCTTCCAGAAGGCTTCGGGACACGATGTGTCTCGCAAGGATAACGTCTTGGCCGATAGGACGGGTGAAAACCCGCCCGGTGTCGGGACGGGTCCTGATGTTGCTCCCAGCCTGAACTATTCCAAACACCTGAAAACAATAACGCAACGCACGATATAGCTAATTGAGTCCCCATTGTCTTCGAAACCTATGCTTCATCGATATTGTCCTCTTTGAGATTACCGCCGGTCATCGTTACAATCAACCGCGACAAGACAATGCGCCTTTCACGTAGAATTTGTCTTCATTTGCATCGCGTACTCACGGTTGCGCTTGACCACCCGTCGCGAACAATACCGTTTTGTTGTTTGATTTTCTACTCAAATTGCAGGACACGCGTTTATAACTGATGATCTTAAACAGCTTCCCCGAGCATGCGATCAAATTATACAAATGTAAAGAGAGACCGCTTTGAATTGAAAACTTTTATATTTTTGTGCGCTTTTAACTCCGACGCTCGAGGGTGCTTCTCATCCTCGAATGCAACCCGTTTTGTATACTCGTGAAAGTTATTCCTTTTTATTTACACCTTTGATCTTGGTAGTTTTCAATAGACGATCTAAACCTACATCATTAACTTTGTGCGGTGCATATCGTCGTTTCTAATTATGTGACAAGTGGTTGACTCTGATCTTCGCCGATTTCAAAGCTCGCGTTTTATTCGACTTTTCAAAAAAAAAATGTTGCCGTTATTATATTCGACCACAAGTGCACAAATGCGGGGAGCCAAATCACTGTGCTTCAAGCACTTGAGTTCGAAATTCAAATACACAAGAAGTCAAAGAAGTCCGTTTGATGTTAACGATTTATTTATTCCGCGAAAAATTCGAAATCTAATTAGTCAGTCGTACATACCTTTGGGAAAATTATCTATACTATAGAGTCCTGGATTTTTCGCAAATTTACACACGCGACGCCAGAAAACTTATAATCAACCCTTGATCGGAAAAACAATAACAACCGCCGCGGAAAACACTTGACGATGGACGCGTTATCCTTGACTGGGTTCACGGACGCGTTCCGATTCCGGTTGATTTGGCGGTAATTACCCGTTCAATCGTGGTCCGCTGATCTTTCGTCGGTGTGTATAAGTAATGGGCACGTGTTCTCTCGAGTATGAGCGTTATATGTGATAGAGACCACTGTGCTACCAAGCGAGAAGCGGACCAAAGACTGGCTTCAGCACACCATGTCACTCAGCCGTGTAAGGGTGACTTGATCCTGCAATCCTTAAAGAGGCGTGGTCCAAGCTGTTGAGACCGCCCAGATTATAATTGAAGTGGGGTTTTTTGAATCGACAGGATAACCGCTTACAAGAGCTCTACATACCGCGCTCCTAGTAGGTACAAGCAGATAATCGATGACGACCAAAACCGCCGATGTACCTCTACATATATACATACACCCTATCACCTCCGAACGCGGTAGACAGAAATCCATGTCTTTTCTGGCAAACCTTATGAAAATCGAAAACTCTTCTAGTAAGGATGCTTAACTTAATATGCGAAAGTTAAGTAAGTAGTTTACTTAAACAAAAGTATACCTGAGCGAGGGCGTGGTGCGGCATAGTTCGCGCTTCTTCGGCGCGATTGCGTCGATTGGAGCTGAAAGGGGACGCCATTGTTCGACGTCGTGACGTCGCGGCGGCGCACACAGGACCTTCGCCTGCAGCATCTTCCCGCCGCTGACATTCCTGTCGAAACGACGCCAGATACCAAATGACGCTTCCAGCCATATTCCGCACCCTAGAAACAACAGACAATCATCATCTTCTTGAAATCCAGAAGTTTTCTTTGAGTGTTTGGATTATACCTATACGCATATCATCGCAGGTGAGCTGGTTATACGTTACAACACAGACTCTCGTTCTACATATCGACCTAATTTCGTGAAGGCACAAATCTCGATGGTGACATTCGATCTCTGACGAGCGAGGACCACAGAGAACGCGAGCCTCTTTTCAAGTTGCCGACGCGCACACAAAGGGAGAGACTGTTGGGCACGGAATTGTATAGACGATGGAAGACGAAGCGCAAATATTTGCACAGTCTCATAAAACTGTTTCCAAAATAATTATTATGCCATCCACGACGATGATGATCGTTGAATGCCGGAAGCAAGGTTTACCTACAAACAACAATTATCTAGGGTTCTGACCGGATGATGCGAGAGTATATATCTTTATATATGCGAGCCGCCACAATGTGCCCTCATAAAAGCTCGATGGTAATCTACAATCAAGCATAACGAGACATTTATGCATCGGTTATGATTATCTCAAGAAAGATAGACTTATTGTATGCGTGCAAAGAGGCGCCGCTTCAGATGGATGTTTTCAATTAAAGCAATTAATTAGGTGCTCGCGGAACCAACTCATCGATCACTCTACTCTGCATGTATGCTTGTTCTTCATCATACTTACATCTATTTCTCGATCTCCCTTAATGGAATAAACTTGGCGAATAAAAAAATAGGTTTTAAAAAATGATTGAATTAAATAGCGATCTAATTTGCATGTTTTGATCTATGTTATTCATATGAATGTGTTATCGGTGTATACATATATTTAATTTGTTCCCCTCTACTTAGTCGCACGCAGTTTATTATATATGTATATAACATCTATAACAGCATTTATAAAATCCATGGAGCTTACAACTGTAGGATCAAAACACCCCCATTCATCTATAGAGTGAATAGTGAGTGATTCGTTACAAATAACGCAAATAATCGACGACGACGACCCCCTTTTTTCAACATAGTACAACAGAGTATAGAGACGAGGGGGCCAATTCTTGATTACGTTGTGTTGCCAAACACACAGTCATATACGCGCTCTTTGTTTTCTCTTGTGGGGAATTGAATAAAGGATAGATATATGGAGAGAAGCATAGATATACAATGTACCGAAAAAAGGTGGTGCGTTTAAGAAATTGATCCTAGCGGTCCAAGACTTTTTTCTCTTCCTAGCTCTTTAGACGCCGGCCACTCGGCCTCTTTGAACTAGAGTATTTTCGTGTGTATAAAGGGATGAAACTTTACTAAGCTAGAGAAAGAACTAGGGTTTTACATTATGGGGATTACATGGCAGGTATCAGACGCTGCGCTGCCAATATTGCGGGTTTTCGAATTGAAAAGATCGCTTGCAGCTTATCATGACTTAAAGAACCACTTATACAGATAGTTTTCGGATTTGCCGTATTATTTCGTTGTTGTTTTTTCCTTCTCATCACTATTCCTCTTGTGTCCATGTAAATGCAGCCAAGAAGTTATCTCTTTTGTGTACCCCGTCGTTATATTATCTACATTCAAATGTCATTAGTTATCATCGCAGATATCGAAAAAGTTTATTAAGAAATTTAGGTGCATTCTCGTTGCCCAAATTTTGTTTGCCGATGTCTTCAAACCGCAAAAGCACGTTCTAAAAAATCTATACATCTTGATTTTTAGTATAACCTCCTTCCTAAATCCTGATATCCTGCAGAAATGTGAAAATAGTTAATCTATTTTACGATATTTTGCTCAACAAGGTTATTCATCCAATAAGTTAAAGAAGTTATTATAAAATCCTTTTGTTTTTTATTCCAGTTGTTGTTTATTTTATTCTAATAGTTCTAGTTAAGCAACAACAAATTTTAATTAAATTTTATGTTGACCTGAAGATCTAATACACAAATAGTTTTAACATATTTGTTGAATGTTTCTTCTTCTTCTTCTATCTTTTCTACCTCCATAATTAATACAATATAATTAAAAAGTGTCATTAGTTATCAATATGCACTTATCAAGAACTAGTTTCTTTGAATAAAAACCCACGATATTAAATTTTTAAATCATTAGAACCTTTTCTGTTGAACCATGAAGTTCCTCATCGTAAGTAATTTGAACTTATCTTGTAGAGCGTGATTTAATTTGATGAGTAAATTTGCAGTGTGTGCTGTTTGCCATAATTTTCTGTGTCAATTGTCTTCCTCTGAAGGAGGAAAATGGAGTGAAAATAGAGCAGGATTCCCTGGGGAACTATAAAATTTTCTACAACACCAAAACATCGTCGCGCTTTGAACAAAGATTTCAAGACGGAAGAGTCATCGGCAGCTACAGGTACATCGACAAGAAAAATATGGAACACGTGGTAAATTATCTAGCCGCTCCTGGGCACGGTTTCGGTGCCGAAGGTGCAGACATCCCTCAACAAACATTTTAAAACTAAATTTTGCATTTTCTAAAATTAATTATAGCGGAAGTACCTGTATATCTTGTAGTGAAAATGAGGAATTATAATTTAAGTGAAACACATGTTATAATAATATGTGGCGGCGGTATCTCGGGGTGCTTATAATATATTGTGTGTTCACATGGGGTGGAATATCATCGATTAGACCCTAAATATATTGTTGTCACATTCAGTTAAAGCAATTAGCTATTTGCAAAGGGCACTTGTGTATATGTATAGGTTACAAGTATTATTTTCCTGTTTATACCAAATACTATAACATCGACAACTAGTTTTGCGCTCCCAAAAGAAAAAAAGAACTTTTTGCTTCAACGCAACAATAAAAGCAAAATCGTCACCCAATTTGACAATAGAAGAGATGCGAGAAGAAGTAGTGACGCGGACAGGTGAAACCCCTGCAGGTACGGTAACATCATACTCCTTCTACGGGTTTTTATTTTCACTATCTGCGTGAGGAATCAAGCCCGTACACAGAAATGTCAATAAGTTGGGTCACGATATGTTTTTTTTATTCTTTCATTACAACCCATCTCATGTGTCTCATCATCTCTCTTCTATGCTGGTGAAACTGGTGAAAGGATTACCTTACATCTTCAGGAGTTCAGGACCGAAATATTTTCGGTGCACACACAAAAAAAGGAGTTTCATCAATTGATAAATGATAACAATAATATAATAAAAAATATTTGTCTATTAAACATATGTGGCTTAATCGTTAATTTGTTTATATTGAAAATGAAGCCCTATAGATGAATGGCACCGGTACATCGTATAATTCTCTGAAGAATTCCAACAGTCATTGCGAGGCCGCCTTTTGATCTCTGGCTACTGGCTTATTTGTATACAATCACTGCTTTATAATATATAAATTCAAAAAAATATTTGTTGATAATTACATTCAGATTCCGCATAACATTATCATATATTGAAAATTACACTTCTATTCACAGTCGCAGTGAAACTAATGCGCGACTAAGAGCGACCGTAATTACGAACAGCTTCTTGATTTCATCTTTATTTCTTATCTTATTCTGAACCTCCGGCCCATTTTTGTTCGCGCAGATGAAATCTTTAAGAGCGGTATATATTGGATGGAGAATTATGAACTGATTTTTTTTTATTTCGACTATACACACAAAGTAACCATTGTACTTTTTCTTAAACATTTTTCTTTTATACAACGCCGAATTCTATTGCTTCAAACGATCGATTCGCGTTAAGTTAAAGTTGAGTCTGAAAACGTTTTCAACTAATAATAATCTCTGTAAGAATATAACTGAGGAGGAATTACATAGGTATTTCTATCTACGTACGATTCATTCCCACCGGGATAAATTGATTATACAGGTGTCGATATATAATTTTTTTTCATATACTATAATACAATATCAAAGGGTTTATTCGCATGAACGCACCGATCTCTTTATTGCAATAACATATTATATAAATATGTTGTGTTTATTTATTTTATAATCTCTGTATTGACATGTATAATGGGAGATATGATAGTGAAACTTTTTGTTCTTCTATTTCGTATATTTTTTTTGTTTCGTTGGGTTGATTGTGGCGGTACTCGCTGATGGTAGAAAGTGGTCATAAGACAAAGACCACCGTGGCATCTATAAAAGGCGCGTTGATCACTCACAGCGATGTATACTGATAACGTGCCGTCATCCATCATCGTTCTGCAAGAGAAAGAACGACAAGAGATAGGATCCTTTAATGAGCCGCCAATGGACCGACGCAAAGAGACATTTCATCCTCTTTTATTTATATTTACAAACAATCACCATTTGCACTATATGCATCTTATAGATTTTTTTTTAATTTCATTTTTATCGATAAATTTTCTAAATAAAACAAAAATAGTAAAATTTCTTCTCAAGTGTCCGGCCACTGGCACTCGCCCTCTTAAATTATTATCATTTTATACTTTACAATAAGCCACTGCAACCGTTGCTTCTGCAAAAATTCTTCAACGAACTTTTTTCAAAGGTATAGGAAAATTATGAATAATTATTTTTCGGAAAAACAATAACGATTACAATTTATTAACACAACAATGACGTACGAAGACCCCTTATCAAGAGCTTTAGACACGGCTTGTCACGTCAAGTCATAACTCTCGGACACGGCGATATTCACTCGACGTGAATCTCTATTCCAAAGGTGGAGGATCTCATGATTAATTCACTAAACCAAATATAAATAAATATTTGAGAAACGTTCATAATATAATATTATAATAATATGCGTCTATAGAAACGGTAGCAGTTGAACAATTCAGTTTCTGCATGAACAAACAAGAACTTTGTGTGTGTGTTGTGCGTACATCACACAGAACACACCACCGAGAACCACAGGAGTCTTTTACAGGTAGCAATATCTAAATAAATATATGAAAGGATTGCCTCTCCTCTTCCTTACTCACTAAATACGCAGTGATATAAGCAATCACTTTGGGAGGTCCTTCACAATTACTTTTATATACCACTAATTTTACCACACCATATATTCCGACGATATATTAGTTCGTTAAAACTGCATGCGCATATGTATCGTGCAAAATTTTAATTAACTGTTTATCGGGTCGCATGTTTTATTAATTAATTGCCAAGCGTAGCGCAAAATTTCTATATCGAAAACTTCGTTATATACACGATATATAGGCTTGTGTGTGTAAATGATTGGTGATTAAAGATACATAGGTATAGGTGCGATGATTAGAAACCGCTTTTTCTGTTTGGTTTAAATATGTAAAGTGCAAAACTTTTAAGGAGCTTATAATTCTCGGAAATTATTGTAATTTCATTTTCTTGCTACTGCGTACGCTTGGTGTTAGACGAGGATTTGTAATCAATAAGCCATAATCATCCCCTTTGTCACGAATCGATAATCGTCTTTTGTGTGCTTTCTACAATTCTACCACTTGTGTTAAGGTAATCATCATCAACTTGAAAGTTTTGTGTATAAGAAAGTTGAGTTCAAAGTGATTATATCATTTTACCTATATACATTGAGTTTTCTTTCTAAGAACTGCATTTTTGTCATTTTTTTCATTGAGAAATCATTTTTCACCTAATACAGAGAGGACAATCGATGCCGACTTGTTGAAAGTACGCTAATAAATTACCGAAACGAGTCCCCAAATTCTTTATTTTTTTGTCAATATGATTACATGCACGTCAAGTTAAATGAAGTTGGTGAGGGTGCATTGGAGCGACTAAAGAAATGTCTCAACACATATGAACGGTGAATAAATGGCGAGAAAATAGTGTACAATGGTAGCAACAGGCCATTGTTCACTTGAAGGATACATTTCAAGTATATAGTAGTCGAAAAGTATACAAAGAATGCCGAAATTTGTTGTCGTTTGTGTGTGCGACACACCACACCGTCAATTCTCCCTAGGGGTGATATATTTTAAATCCCCCGGGCGTATATGTATTATAGGTGAAATCATGATTTTCAGGATTTATTTCCTTCGATGCAGACACGCAGAGCCATCTACTTTAAACGTGAAGCACTTTTATTCGTGAAGGACGCAGCAGGAATTTTTCAAACTGACTCAGTCGGAGTTTTTATTGATTTTCTAGTGGATTGCAGATTTCGTCCGTGGCGATAAACATATTATTTAATTGTTGATTTCATTGATAACAATGTTATCGGTGTTTTGTTGTGTTGTCACTCAGTGTCAAAGTTTTATAGGTGTTTTTAGATACAGGATTGCGAAAGATCAACAACGTCCTTGACCAGTTAAGAACTGATTTTTTTTCCTGCTGAAGAGATCTCTGCGTGTGTGCGAACATTTTATGCAACATGGATGGTCCTTGGAACCGTTTTAATCTTGTGGCGAGAAGACAATGGTAAGAGTTTTTTTTAAATAGTTTTTTTTTATAATTAGTCGCCTTGTCAGATGGTTCTTCGTCTTCTTCTTTTAATTAACGCTTTTGTATTTACTGTGCGATTGCGTTAATAATTGATTATTTGTATTATAAACGATTAGACATGGTGAATTTCTGTGCTTTATTCGAATTCACCGAATAAAAGCCGGTTTTTCTCTCCTCTATATGCGCTTATTAATAATTTCTTCAACGATTTGTGGTGCAATCGACGTCTCTCAACTCAAGACAAGACAACAATTCTCTGTATAAATATATATCCATACCTTTCAGTTTCGTTCGGATCGTTGGAGTGTGTTGAGAATATAATAATTCGCAGCGCGTTCGTTCGTTCGTTGTTCCGTTTTCAATTTTTCCGATCCGTTCGGATAAATTACCGATCAATTTATAAGAAGCGATTATTAAGTGAGACGTGAATTATGGGTCATTTACGCAACTATTTTCCGTAGGGTTGTTTACGTGCACTTTTTCGTTACATAATTTTTACACCGCAAACGGATTTATTATGGTTGACCTTAACAGAAATTGAGTAAGAGCGGTAAGAGCACTTTGATTTTGATTAAAAGTTTTTTTTTTTTCTTTTATTAATTTTTTGCTTTTTGCTGCAACTCGATTATTATTAATTATATGGACAATAATACGATGAAATTTTATATTTTATGTATTATACGATATATGCCTAAGTAGTTGAAAAGCCGGAATTACCGAGAATTGTCGTGATGTTTAGACTAATGACTTTTAATAATAATAACAATAAAAAAAACTTACTGTCGATATTTCCCGCAGTGCACTTTTCAGCACTGTTTCGCATAAAAATAAAATGTGTACGTGTTTTTTTGAAATCGATCAGCAATATACATAGATATACATTTTAATAAAACATAGAGGAATTGTATATAAAGAAAGATCTTTTTTTGCATATACATAAAATGCTCATTTGCACTTTGCAAACTCATTTGAAAAGTGCGAAAAGTCCGAGCATGTTTAGTATTGGTAGAAAAAAATTGATAAATATTAGAAAGGTAAGTGTTACATAGTATTTAAAAAATATATATTATTAGAGAAAAAATTTAAGTAGAGCAGCTACAATTTGATTTGCTAATATTTCGTAACAGTTTTATTTTATGGTATATAGATTATAAATTTAAAGAGCATCCTCTCTCTCTCTCTCTCTCTTTCAAGTATAGTCAAGTGTATCGATTTTATTACTATATAATTCCATTCATCTTTTTGATGTTTATACATGTGTACATTTAAACCGCATCTTGGACAGCCTATCACTTGTGTTTTAGTAACGAACCGAATCAAGGAAGCTATTGAGTTTAATGCGAAAATTAACCTTTTCTAAATAGAACTAATACTACTTGTTAATCAATATACAGTGTGTTTATTATCTTGATTTAAAAAATGAATTAATATTTTTTCACCCTTGAGCTGCTTTATTTTTTTAATGATTTTTAGTGGGTTTTTTAATAGTTTTTAATCAATTTTTCACCATATAGGTAAATATTTTAATTTGCAAACACATTTGAAGAAAAATCAATTAATAAATAAAATTTAATGAGAACAATGAATAGAATATTAAAAGAACAATTTTTTGGTAAAAATTTGATCAAGAAACACATTTTTATAATGCAATCAAATGCACACTGTATAAGTGTTTGCTATTTAGTATTTAGGCCAACGATTTGATAATATTGAATGTCGAAATAGAAATTCGAAAATAGAACACTTAAATTCCAGAGGCTCGCATTATTGGGTCATAATTATCCATTCAAAATGTATACAATGAGTGCAATGCCAGAAAACCTAATTTTGAACGAACAGTTTTCATATTTCGAAAAGTTTTGTAATCGATATACATAGGTAATTTGTCAACAAAAAAACGTGACTTCAATTTTAACATAACGTTTCATTGCATGATGCATCGTGTATACTTAGATAATTATCCAAAATAGATAATCATCAAGTCAAAACCGATCATCGTAAAACGTAAATTAAATATAAGTACGCGAGTAAAAAGGATAAAATCTTGAACCCATTAAATTTATAAATGTTTCGTATATACATTCATTGCGCATCATCTTTATTGTTTTTCGTGATCATGCAAATTTTTTTTAGTAGTAGTATAGATAGAACATGAAATTACAAAAGTTTCCATTTTATATAGTTAAGAAATATTTTTAGGTCTTTCATTATTATTTGTCGGCGAAATGATTGTTGTTATTAGAGACCTAGTTCTTATAAATGATTGTTTAAAGTTCATTTACTGTGATTTCTTGCTT
Source organism: Oligota sp. GC000189 (assembly GCA_030264595.1). NCBI lineage: Eukaryota > Metazoa > Arthropoda > Insecta > Coleoptera > Staphylinidae > Oligota > Oligota sp. GC000189. The sequence continues at coordinate 277,134 of JARJEA010023213.1, forward strand.
GCAATATGTATACACATATTCAAGTTCTTCATAATAAGTAATGTGTTTAACGAGTGAAGTCTTCAAGACTTCAAGTTCGTCGTGTTTTGCAATGCAGAAATATTCGCGCAACTATATATGTATGTACGCACGAAATTAAATTATATTTAATCATCGGACCATTAAAAGTAATTATATATACGTTAATTTCAAAAGGTTTTTATTTGAAGACAACACTAATGCATATACAGGACTTTCAAGGATATATAATTATTATATAAAATCCATTTTTTTTTCATTTTACAAGGTAACACATAAACTTTTCCTTGTGATTAAGTCTGCGCGTACTATTGTAGGCTTAAAGTTTAGTCCTTGTATATAAAATCACAAATGTGTAAAAGTTTTTCTTAACTCGACTCACGCATTTAAAAAAAGTTAAAGGCCAAGGACGAAAAATGAAAAATTGTTTCGGAGACCGTATAAATTGAAAAAAAATGCGTTTGTTAATCAGGTGGTAATTTGTCTTTTATTTGAAAATCTTATATAGATACACGAATAGTAAGATGGATTTGTTAATAATACGAATATGTTGTGTAAACGTTGTTTTTGATGTCGATGTATTCCATACGTGTGGAAATGTGGATTTGTGGATTAGCAGAACGTGTGTAAAAAAGTTATATAAATCCTAAGAAATTACCATTTATTCTACTATACATACTTATCTACAGTGTGGCACAAATTTCTATTTAACAAAATATGTATGACTTAAATAATAAATTAAAAACGATATGATTATGTGAAGGAAATGCAAAGTTAATTATGACTACAATTATTCCGTACACAACACTGCGCGTACATTTATTAAAAATATTTTATGTGCGCCCATAAACTGTGAGACTGACGAATAATGAAAGTGGGTGCTTATGCATAATTAATATTATCATGTAGGTATTTGTAATAACAATTATTAAATGGATTGGTTGGTTGACTTACGGTAGCAAAAGAATACATATTATATTTATATATGGGAAAAGTGTTTTTACTTTCGCAGTTCTTCATCGTTTCTATTTATTTTGTTATTTTATTTTATTTAAGTCAATGTCGATTTCATGTATCACATCTTTGTCTAAGTAATTTCTTTTCTTGCTTCTTGTCTTTATAAGTATTTGTTTGTACTCTTTTTATAGACCTGATATAACTAACATATGACAATTATGTGGTAATATTTCAATCCATATGTTTAAATAAAATAAAGTTCTTGCAATGAAACAAAAAACGAGTTCGATTCATGTGTCAGGACTCAGAGCGAGTTGTAATTTGTAATTGTTGTGTGTTCCAGATATAACTGTTTATAGAAATATCACGTTATTATTGTTATCATTTCGGGTTTTATGACAGAAAACAAAAAAATATTGCGTGTCTCTTTATAGTTGTCGTGTCTATTAATTTTTTAGCAAAAACACGAAATTTTTTGACATTGATGGTGATTTTTTTTTTCGTTGTTCATCATTCACAGTTCGTTTCACTTTTTAATTATTTTTTTTGTTTTCTTGACGTATTCCCTTGGTACGTTGGTAATTAGTAGATTTGTGCATATCTAATTAAGAACTCTCATTAATTATTTAGACAAACAAGGTCGTTTTATTGGCTTTTCTGCTTTTTTTATTTGTATTTCTCTTTTTTTAATTTATTTAATTTTTCAAAAACTTAAAGACGAAAACTATTTAGTCAATAATACTTAAGTTGTTTGCTAACGAATTTAAACAATTTAAAAACTAGACATAATTAGATGTTAAATAGGTAAAACAAAATTGTTTATAAATACCGGTCTAAAAGAGATAAAAATTTTCTGGTTAATAAACTTGGATTTTACCGGTATTAAAATTAAATTAAATATTTTGTAATTAAATGTCGTCACGTGAAAACCAGATTATAACGTATAATAGGTATATACGTTTAATTGTTCTTTCAACGCGAGTCTTTTCAATTTCTTCATACGTTTAGCACACATAATATTATCATCAAGAACAACAATGCGAATGTGTGTAATTAATTTGTCACAATTATTTCGCGATATAAATATATTACTTTCAACTTTGTTGTGTATAAATATAAAATATATATTTTTCGAAAAATTGCAGAGAGTAAAAAATCGGTTGCAATTGTGATTAACGATTATTGTTATGTTATGTTCTCAATAAGTAAAAGTAGACACATTTAAATAATATAGATTATGCAAAATTTCTCGTATTATAGTGGTATTTATTATGTCCGTTGTTCCTTGTATATAACTACGGTGGTACAGATAAACAGTTTCATTATACAGGGTGATTACTTCAATTTTTTTCCTTTTCTATGATAAAATCATTTTATAAAGAATTTTCGGTTTTAAAGCAGCAATAAAAGAATTTATATCTCGCACATTTCTAAATTTATTTCAAAATTTTAATTTTTAAAATATAACTGAACGACTCTACGACTAAAACTTTTTGAGATATTTTAATAAGTTATAAAAAGCACCGTTTTTTACATTTATTTTCTTATCGGACAATATTCTCGTTTTATATCCTATTTGCACCAATTTTTATAGCTTTGTTTTATAAATATATTATAGATTCGTATTTTTTATACCAAATTCTATGAAACATTTTAATTTTTTATTTATTGAGGCCGCTTTAATAAAAATATGACATAATTATTTTCGTTTAATAATAATAATTTCCGTGTAGTATATTATTGTGTCTATATTAAAACGGAAACGGAAATATATATTTTAAAATAGCAAAAGAGATTACTTGGAATTGAAAAAAAACAAACATAGATATATTACAACTAATCTTTCTCAATAGTACTTAAATAATATTAACCGGTTCAAAATTAAGTTTATCGAATCGAAATTATACACAAAGTACTAACTAATGCTAATAGTGTTACTAATAGTGTTACGAATCAAGAACGAGTAGCGTAGTAAATGAAATAGATCGACACACTTCTTATTATTACTATTATAATCGAAAAGAGGTGTTTGGACGTTGGTATTCGTTCAGTGAAAGTGTTTTTGAATGAAAGTGTTTCGATAACGCGCCGTAACTTTTCCATATAATAAATAATATAATATAATCAAAGATATTACGGCACTAGAAATGTTTTTCATATAGTATACTGGTAGACTTAGACTATTTGGTGTGTATGTCGAAATTGGTCGAAACGTCGGAAGCATCGAAAGTACGAGTCGAGAATACCTGTTGGGGGGTGACACCAGACACACAACACACACATGAATGACATGAACACAAACACAGAGACAGTGTGGAGGGTAGTAAACCTGGTCAATAACATAATGGGCATAGTATGGCATAGCCAGTATAGCCACTATGCCGCTTCACGCTTGCCGCCACCGCCACCCTTGGAGATTTCCCTGTGTGCGTCTTTTCACCCCTTATATTCACTTTTCTACATTTGTCCCGTCTAAATTTCCTTTGTGTTTTGTTTTCAATATTTTGTTATTTGTTATTCGATCAATAAATGATGATCGATTTGTTTTTCTGTACATTTGTCCATGAGCAACCAGGATATTATAAGAAATGTGCGTTTTCTGTTTGTACGCATGTTCCCGGTGACTTTATATACGAATACACAAACACACACACAAAAATACTATGCTTTTTAGTACTGTATGTAGCTTGTGGTGGCGGTTTGCTTGTTTAGTTGATTGAATGAAACGACGGTCAGTCCGATTCCTGGTGTGGTCACAAACACACAATGATTTTTCCGCACTTTTCATTTTCTGTGCTGCTGTTGTAAATTTGTTAATTAACTTCAGTTTCGGTTTAAATATTAGAGGATAATATTTAATGTGTACGTGTACATATGGATTGGGTATCAACAACAAGAAAGTATGCATTATTTTAATTACGAAATTGTTTTTTTTTTTCGTTTTCGGTTTCGGTTGGTTATAAAAAAAAACTTTTCGTTTAATAAATTTTTTATTTATTTTACGTAATATGATTGAATGTAATGATTGCGTTATCTTTTAGTGTTAACTAATTAATTATGACCCATAATTATTCATCCGATTATAAATGTGTTGTTGCATTAAACATTAAAAACATAAAGATTTTCGTCATTTTGTCACTAATTCGTAAATAGCGAATTTTATGTTATTTATTTATTTTTGTGATCGTCGTCGAAACTATAATGTAGTAAAGAATTGTGTTTTGAGTTTAAATAGTTATAAATATAGTTAAATAATGGTTAAATGTCAATGTAATCGTTGTCATAATCGCATTATTACGCATACCGACCTTTGGTTTGCTTCTTTTTAGTAGTGTTCTTTCACTTTTTCGCTTCTTTTTATTATTTCATATATAGATTTGGTGTTATACGAGTAGACTATTATAGAATTATAGTCGTTTATAGTTGCTTGCATTGTTTTGTAAACAATTTCTTATTGATAAATTCCTTTTGCATATATTCATCATCCTGCAATTTCTTTTTTATAACTTTACAACAAGGATAAAGTGCAATTAAATCCTTTTTTTTTTTCTTTAACTTTTAAGTATTTATTTTTATTAAGTGATGATACACCTTATTGCATTCAATTATAAAATTATTTATTTCTTTGTGTTCTGTTGTCCAATGAAATTTTTCAATTTATTTTTTGGTTTATAAGAAATTCATTTCGACACAATTTTTTTATTTAGCATGAAACAATTTTTAAATATGAAATATTCTTTCAGAATCTTCAAAATGCAATTAATTTAGTGTTTTTTTTCAATTTTCTCAAAAATAACAAAACCTGAATAAGTTTTGTGATTTAATATAAAAGGAAATTTAATAACGAATCGAGAAATACAAAGAAATCAACAAAAAAAAAACAAATCAGGATGAAACATGATTAAAAATCTATTGACTCGAACTTGAAAATTTATAACTTCTTTAAGATTTTCATGTTTTTTTGATTTTGTAAAACATAAATTAATTTGAATCTGTTTTTTGGTTTTATCTGCAGGAAAATTTAATAACGAATAAAGTGATATTAAAAAATCAACAAAAGACCAAAATCTAGACGAAATATGAATAAAAATCTATTGACATCAAAGAAATATAAACTTTCGTTAAGAACCTTCACAATGCAATTAATTAGGTGATTTTAAGAGACACAAATGAAGACCCTCTATGATTGTGCAAAGTGCAAAATCCGGTGTCTACTTCTTTTCTTTTATTATATACTACTACATACAAATTTTACGATTCGGTCGTCGTGATGTGTGATGTGGTGTGTGTCGTTGTTAATGTTGAAGGTTTTCAATGTGTTAATGTTAAATGTTGATATTTGTTTGCAGGTGCCAGTCGCGATTAGGATGTGGCGCGGTGCGCTGCTTCTCTTTGTCGCCGTAACGTCCGCGCTTCTCGCTTCTTCGGCGGTGGTACGCGGCACCACCACCAGCACCACCACCGGTACCATCGACTACAACAATCTGCAAGCGGGCCAATCGATGGACCTGATGAGTCGGTACGGCTACTTGGGCATCACGATGAAGGTGGTCGGTCGTAACGAGACCGACGCCGGATGGATATTTCGCGAGCCCACGTACGACGTGTTCGCGGATCTCGACCAGCTGACGCTGCACGACGATCATCATCGTCGCAACGCGAAACGCAACGTCTTCGACGGTGAATTTCACATGGAGTTCTGCGACAATCTCAAGCAGCTGATGCAGGCTTATTTCAGAGATTTTAAGTTTGACGGTCTCGATAAACCGTGGCAAGCGTTCACCAACGGCTGGAATTCGCCGGACGTGATCGCCCGTCACATGGGCATCAACGCCTCGTTCGTTCATCGCGACTATTGTTATGTGTTGGTTCGATTGTCGCGCTTTTGGGATACGGTCAAATTGGCCCGCATTCCGAACAACGTCAATTTGTTGGATAGCATGGCCCAGGAGATCGATAACATTTACGTTGGCGATGCCGCCAGTGTTCTTATGTTCACCAAGAGGGTCGGCACACATTACATCAACTCCTTCGTCACCGGCAATTCCCTTTATCAGGTAATAATCTATCTAAACGTTTCGACGTTTCTCGTCGACATTGGACTTTTATTTTTTTGGGAGAACGGTCCAAGATAATTTTCTTCCCTTGTCCTTGTAACGAAAGGAAAAGTCTAGATCAGTTAAAACATTTTCACATATTGGCGATTTAATTACAAATCGAATAATGCATTAAAATCACACGAGATATAAAAATCTGATTTATTACAGGTAAAAATCTGTCTTTGCGCACTGAAAAATGGCAATTTTTGCAAACTTTTGCGATTCTTTTAAAATTTAGATAAATAATACATGTTTTTATTGCTTTCGTGTGATGAAATATTTAATAACAAATCAAGTAATGAATTAAAATCACACGAGATACAAAAATCTGATTTATTACGGGTAAAAATCCGTCTTTATGCACTGAAAAATGGCAATTTTTGCAAACTTTTGCGATTCTTTTAAAATTTAGATAAATAATACATGTTTTTTTGCTTTCGTGTGATGAAATATTTAATAACAAAGCGAGAAATGCAATAAAATCGCACAAAATAAAATAATCTGATTTATTACAGTTAAAAAGGTGGAACAAAATATTTTCAAGTAAAGCTATCGTAAATTTTAATGTTTTATCGAAATCTCAAAAAAAATAGAGTATCCCATTTAAAAAAAAAACAAAGTTGACAAAGTTATACTTCCGTTCCAACCGGAAGTCACCAGTATGCAAAAATATTCTGATCTAGACTTTTCATAAAAAAGTTAAAAAAAGAAAACAGCATATCACAATCAAGCACCGTTTTTTCTAAAAAAAAACATGTTTATAAAACAAATGGTATAAATGAAGCGCAAAAACATTTAGATTGAACATTCATTTTTAATTTTTTGTTTCGCTTCGTTTCAAGGTGTTCGTCTACCGAAAAAGCGAGTACTCGCGCATACGTGAGCGACTGAAAACGCGCGGCATATTAAACTTGAGTCCCGTCGAACTTTCGAACTTCTTCAGTCCGTTCTTCGCGCGTCACATCGGCCAAGTGAAGGTGGCGAGCGGCAATTCCACAGTGCAAGATTGGGCCGAACGGAAACTCATAGTGCACCACTTCATCTTGACGTACCCCAGTCTATTGAAGATCCACGGCGATCCGAAACTGTTGGGCGAACTGAACGATTTGCTGCAAAACGAGGCGCTCCTGCAGCTGGAATTGAAGAGACTGACGCCCGTCTTCAAAGACCCCGTGAAACGCGAGTGGTTCAACGAGATTTTGAACAATTACCTCAATCTGCTCGAGGTCAACAGTTGACTTCAATCAAAGACTTCAACAATTATATCCCCGCCCCCAATAAGTGATATATACTTTTGTGATAACGGTGCACACCAGTGACACACACAC
>JARJEA010023213.1:2746770-2764203 GCA_030264595.1 Oligota sp. GC000189
GTTGAGGTTGAGGATGACGAGGTCACGGAGGTGGTCGAAGGAGATGCGCCCAGAGGCGTACCCGATCCCTATTACCCCATATATCTGCCCATCGATCAGGCCTTCAAAGCCAAATACGTGTTCCATCATAAGAAAGGGAAAACAATACAGGAACGCACGTACGTGTTCCTCGAACATCCCGCCGGATGGATTTGCTTCATCTATCATTTCACTGTGTAAGTTTCTCTATACGTCTCTCTTTCACTCTCCCTCTAGATAAAATATATCTACAGTCCGTGCACAGCACACCCTTTGGGTTCTATATTTATTTGGTTTCTCTATTTATACTATTTATCTAGGTATAATTTGTATAAATATCAACTTGCGGGTTTTGTTGTTGATAAGTTTAAATAGAGACACCCACTCCATACTTGAATATTTATACATGAAGTCTTTGTGTTTTATTCGAATGCAATCAGGGTGCACGAATCTATTCTCTCTCTTTCTAAATATAATGCTTGAATCAAATTGTTCGTGATTTACATCTGGGAAATATTCATGAAACGAAACTAAATATACTTCAACTATAGTATTATTATGATTACTATTAAAACTCGTCGTCTATTCATTTGCAGTCCACTTTGTTTAAACTGGGTTAACTGCGTTTTATTTCGATTAATTAAAAGTTTTAGTTAATAACGTGCCATTGAATTAATTATAATTTGTATAAAGGATTCACGTTTTCAATTAATTTTATTGTTGTGCGTTCATTTATAAAATTATTTTTTATTATTATTATTTTTTAAATGGTTTAAGTATTTTTTTTAAAGTAATTTCAATAGAAGCTTAATTAAGAAAAAGATTACAATGAATAAAAAAAATATATAAATAGAGTAAAAGACTTTAAAAAAGTTTTATTAAATATACCTATATAATATGTAGTATGAAAAATGCGATTAGAATCTTAAACTATTTTTAAATAAGCTTATAGTACTTGTTCTGAAACTTTATCATATTTTAAGCATGAAGTATAAAGTTTTTATTTTATGCACGTAAATTCGCGTTTTTAAAAGAAAATAAAGTTTTTGTGTTTTGCTCGGTAAAAATTTAAATTGTTTCTCGGGATAGATATATTTAAAATAAATACCTACAAAAATTTTTCCTATGATTTTAGTTTGGATTTATATTTCGATTTCGATTTATATTTCACTTTTACAATGAGCTAATCAATTTTTCGGTTTTTGTTTTCCATTGCAATTTTTTGTTTGGTTCTTCAACTTTTTACCGAACACATTGAAACTTTCTTGATTGTACTAAAACTTCTTTTTTTTTAATTTACAAAAAAAACCGAAAAATAAGGACTTTATTTTTTAAAGGAGACAATAAAATAAAACTTTACTCTCTTTACGGGCCAAATTAACAAAACTACATTTGAACAGTGTTAATTTTACAGTTTTGTAAAAGTTCGTGAACCATTTATTAGGTGAATTAGAACAATTTGAAGTTCTTGAACTTTTTACTGAACAAATGATAAAACTTTTTTGATTGTACTAACACTTGGTTTTTTTTGTTAATTTCCAACAAAAGAACCCGAAAAATAAGGACTTTTTTAAGAGACAATAATAAAAAACTTTATTTTCTGTCATACAAGAAAAATGAATAATTTTCGCATTTTTACAATTGTTAACTTTTAATTTTCTGCAAGGTCGTGAATTATTTATTGAGTGAATTTAAATAATTGCAAGTTTATATTTTCAAATCATATATTTTTTATAAAACACACTAAAAAAGAAAGAAAATACCTTTTTATAAATTGTTTTAAATTGATTTTATAATTATTTTGATAAAAACTAAGTTTATAAATCTAATTTTTTATAGAGCCTGAAACATAGTTTTTTTTTTTACTTATTTTTCAAAGGATAATGACAAATCTATATTTTTATAGTACATTTTTTATTGCCATTTACCATCTTGAACTTTTTATGAATTATATTTAAACGGCTTTGACCTTTAAATATCATTTAATAAAAATCTAGATTTTTTTAATAATCGCACCGAAAAAAAATGTCTTCATATTGTTCACTCTAAATATATATTTTTCCCTATGCAATACGGTAAAAGAACATTAATGTTTTTCAATGAATTACCTAAGGAAAATTAACACAGATTATAAAGAAAAACTTTGCAAGTCTTCATCATTAAATTCATGATCATAATTTTGTTTCATTTATACTCCATATTCTCATTCGCAAGTTTCGCATAAAACTTTTTATATTTCCGCCGTGTACAAAGCGCAGATCAGATTCCGGTATTTAAAGCTTTACTTCTGGTTGAACAGGAATATTTTCCTCTCTGTTGCATCGTTAATTACAGAGAGGATAACAATGATGATGTTTTCTCTATGTATAATATGGTGGAATGAATATTTGCCGTTACTTTAGGTCTAACTTTCCCGTTGGGTGCGGAAAATTTCCCTTGAAACCTCTCTCTATACTATTTGCACCTCTATACGGAGGGTTTATATGGAATCTAATAAAATATTAATTCCGTCTTTGATATTTACTATTCATAAGTTACAACTCACCAAGGCTTCTCATTCTATACGAATAGAATATAGATGACGAAAACTGCGAAAATATCGGTTAAATAAATATAAGCTTCATTAATATCGTCTATATTTTATCGATTTTTAATTGATTATTATTAATATTAAGTAAAAAAGTATTTAAGTATAAGTAAATGATAATTTTTTCATCATTTTTAATGAAATATGAGAACATAAAAAGCAGTATGTATAAAAGTTTAAATTTAAAGTCAAATAAAAGCGCAGTTTTAATTAATTTTTTATGTCAACTCTAATTAATTGTAGCTAATTAATCAGCTACAATTTCAAGATTATAATTAAAAACAATTTTTCATAATTTCCATATAAAATATCTCAGAACTGATGTCTTTTTGAAAACGTTTGTTGAAAACACCTTTTGAAAACGCCTTTTGAAAACGCCGACTTTAAACAGAGTCAGAAATGATCAATAAAAATAATATATTCATGAACGGAAATCGTTTTAATATTCGGAAATCATCGAAAACATTGCGAATGCATAATTTACCAATCAAATCAAATAAATCCGCGCACAATCACGTCATTTTAATTAAATTTGTCGCCTCAATCAGCAAACGTCATTTATTTCACTTATATCAACTCTCCGGGAACTTCATCGGATCGCATCATCAAATATTAACGGCGTTCCCCCCAATAACATCGAGACAAGACGAATCTTTTTAACACCTTGACACAATCTCAGTTGTGTGTGTGGAAACAATCTGAAACCTGTTTGGCTTGTAAATGCTTGCCTCTATAATAGAAATCATTTCAATGGTAATTGCTATCGATCCGGTATAGTATAACAATTCGCCGTTCTGTTTTATTCCAAGTAAATTGCTTCGAAAGCACATTTTCAACTTCTATGCCACATATTAGATACATTGTGAAAGAGTGTTTTGTTTTGCTTAGAATGAATCGCCAAATTATTATCTATTTCATAATGCAAAAATTTCGACAACATATTTTTGTTTGCATTTTTATGGCTTTTGTTTGCGCATTTAAAGATCGGTTGATGCGGTCGAATAAAAATAGTTTTGCGAAGGCGTCGGTCAAATGTTGAACACGGAAATATCATGGTGTGTTTACTGAAAAAGCGCACTTATTTAAACATTTATCACTGTTGTTGGCCTTACATGTTAAAATGTAAAATGAATTCTTTCACTGATTGACTCGTCAATAATATTTTTATTCACTTTGTAAATATAAAAGTGTATGAAACATAATTTGATGACCTTAAAAGTAATTCATTGAAAGTGTTTTGAAGGCTGGAAATGTATTGATAATATTATTGTTTTGTTCTAAAAATATTTTGTGAACGTTAGACAAATTGTTTTCGTCAATTTATAAATGAAATTCTTTTACTATTATCAAATATCGATTGCTTTAAGCGTATCAGCTGTAAATCTAATGTGAGGGCACCGAGAAAGACTATAAAATCAACTCGGAATGGTCTTAAATTTTTTAAACAAATTTATTTCGACCTTATATAATTTTTATTTGAAAAACTCTTTGTAAATAATAAAATATTATCTAAAAAGTTATTAATTTACATTTTAGTATTGATTTTTTTAAGTGTTTAGTCCGAATAACTTTTATAACCTTTATAAAACATAAATAAACCTGTTAAGAACTTAAGAAAACTCTAAAAACTTATGAAACCGTTAGAAAACCTTAAAAAATCTTAAAAAAACCTTAAAAAAACCTGTAAAAATTGTTTTTAGGATTAAAAACTTTAAAAAATGTTTCATCAACATATAAGAAAAAATATCTTACTGGATTGAGTGTTGATATCATATTAAGCATTTCTTTTGACGATATACAAGATAATATGTAAATTTCCACTAAAAAGTGATTTCGTCAAATGTGAAGGAGCCGGTCGAGATTGGAAAACTTCCCGTAAAAGCCCTAAATTTTGTTCATACCATGATTTTTTCTATGTAATATCTATAAAATTATGTTTTTTACACCCCTCTGGTAAAATATGAACTAATAATCCATGGATTTCCTTCAATATTGAGTGTTAAATGTTTTTATCCTAAAAATAAGCTAAAAGGCCTTGATGAAAATGTTCCGAACAAGTTTTTAACTGCAAAATGTTTCTTGCGTGAATTATTAATGTCCTTTTGAGCATTTAAGTTAACAATAATAACAATAAACAAGATAACATGGAAATAGTAAGTAATAAAACGATTTTCATGAAGTGAAGGCGCCGGTCAAGAGTAAAAAATAGTTCGGGATGGGCTTGAAATCGATATTGCATTTAGTTTTTTTGCGGCAGGAACTATAAATTAACGTATTTTCACTTGATTTATAACGTATTACGTGGTAAATCATTAATTATTTCCTGGTAAATCGTTAATTATTAAGTATTATCGAGTTTTTACCCTTTTAACTATTTTTTTTTCACCTATAAACACTTCAAAAGACTTATTGAAATTGTCAAAATCACTATGTTTAGATTTTTATTCAGTAACTGTTTTTTTTTAGAAAGTATCACAAAGTATAACGGTTTTTAATAGTGCTCGAAGAATGAATTATTAATAAATTCGTAAAAATCTTGACGGGAAATCGCCGGTCAAGTCCTTTAAAGTCTAAACAATGTAAATAAATAACACACGGAAAATATTTGATGAATCAATATAACATTCTCTATATGCAAATTATTAATAGATGATTTGGAATTTACGGTATATAACAATGAATAATATAAATTAATTACTGCGAGATTTGATCAACCGCTATACAATTGAAGTTTTGGAAAATCAACCAAATCAATTCAATGATGAAATTGAGTTATTACCACTAAAATAGTTGTTTAATTATTAATAAATATCGATTTATAAACACAGGTATAGTCTATACAAAAAAAATTGTGTTTTACATTTCGGATCGAGCTATAAAGAGTTTATTGGGAAGAGTTTTTTGTAAAATTGTCTTAAAAGTCTTTTTAAATGATATCTCCTTATGAATTTCATGTTAAATTATCTTAAAAGTATTTATAAATGATATTTTCTTGGTGAAAAATTGATATGCTTTTATAATATTAGTCAACGAGGCGAAGCCGAGTTGAGATAGGACCTAAAAACATAAATTATTTTCAAATTTTGGAAACTTAAGTCAACGATTCGAAGCCGAGTTGAGATAGGACCTCATTCCATGTAGTAAAACAGTTTTTCCTAACGAGGCGAAGCCGAGTTTTGAAATATGAAAGGCACGAGTTGAATAAAAAAATGTCACGAGTCGCGTTCAGCGACGAGTGACATTAATTATTCAACGAGTGCAAAAAGACGTTGTCAACCAGTCAAATAGAGGCTAAACAGATAACTCATTATAGAAAATTTAGAAAAATTAACTGCGAGTTAAGACAGGATCATAATATCGCAGTTGAAAAATATACAAACAACTTGCATATACCTATTAATTATAAAAAAAGAAACAATGAAGGGGATTTCTACTTAAAATAATTGATGATTTACATAATTACAAGTTAATTATCGTAAGAACAACGTAAATAATGGAAACCAACCCCTTAACGGGCACATCAGTTTGATTGAATTGGGTCGTACACACAGCGGGCCGTATTTATATGTATAGCTCTCGGCCGGCGCATATTACATATATATATATATCGCTCGAAAAGGTTTCGTCCATTTATTTAGACGTAAAATGTAAGTGTGTATATGGTGTTAGTAAACCATTAGCACTCTTTTACAAGAGCCCCCGCATAGTTAAGTACCGACTGCTGACAATTAAAACACATTCCTCGTTAGCATATCGCCCCTTGATGAACTGCTAGTTATACTTGCATTTCAAAGGGACCTCTAAAGACCACGCCACAAACTCTAAACAACAAACTTCGAATTTCTCCGCATTGCACAGAAGACACTCTCATTTCATGAAACTTGCTTTAGCTCTAAAAAATCAATTTTGCGTCGGCATTTAAAAAATACATGAATTAAATGTTCGAAAAATGTTGCAATTTTAATTTAAACATAATATAGGTACATATAATGATTCATCTTGACTGTATAAATCGATTTTAAATATCGTACATGCACATTGTATGTATAGAATAGCGTGATGCAATACATTATCAAGTGGTCTTTCACAACGACCGAATTCTCCCCCAATAAAAGTAATTATAGACCACGAGAGAAGAAAAAAATAAAAAAATAAAGAAAATCGTGTGCAAGAAAAATATTTTTCCCCCAAAAAAAAAATCGTAACGATTAAAATGCGACCACCGTGTGTAATTATTGTTATTTGCAAACGAGGTCATGTGTTTCATTTACAATATATCCAATTTTCTCTGGTCCTTTTTTTTCTACTTTATTTTTATTTTATTTTTCATTTGTTATGTTCGTGCGCGGCATTTTTTTGTCACGCTTTACAGTTTTCGTTGCGTGCACCTAATTACGCGTAATCCCTTGTAACTAATATGCTTTCTTAAAATCGCGCCTTGCATATCGCTTAATTGTTATTGCTGTTGTTCAAATTAGTTTTTATCTGGAATATATGTGTGTTACATGTCGTAATAACTGTTTCATTCGTCACCCCGTGTAAAATTCATAATTTATGACCTGTTTTCTTTTATATTTTGATGAGTTTTTTTCTAAAGTTATTTTGTATTCGGTTTGTTTCCACTTGCGAGGCGAGCGCAGGGTGCAAATAAAGATTTTTAGCGGTTATAAAGCGAAAGGTCAAGCTAGTAAACGAAAATATCTATATAGATTATATGTGTGGAAAGTTCATTTTGTGAAACTTGCCACTCCATTATTTGTTGTTTGTATTAAGTCTCTACTTATGTAGAAGCTTTATATTTCTTCGTCTTTTAATAATATGTAGTAATAAATACATTAAAAATTTATAGAAAATCAAACAAATTTTCCAAATATCAAACAAATTTATCAAATTCATAATAAAAATGTTTCAATAAACTAGTTTTTCATTTTAAACGAATTAAATATAGTTGATGGATTTCCCTTTAACATTTTTTTAATTGTTATTTGTTTTTGTTTGTTTGTTTGATGTTCGTTTATACAATTTACGAACAGTTTTGCAAACTTTTTGATTAACATCGAAATAAAAAATGCTTTTGAAATCGTGTCGAAAATGATTTTCCCTTGTTATAGGTACAGAAAGTTAATTATACCAAAAATTCGTAACCATAATATATCACAATGAAAACGATTTATTATTATTAATATTATATGATAAATATAAAACCCATAACAAAATTCAATCATTTAAAGTACCTATATTGACAATACAAATATTTTGGATCTTTCATTCTTTCGTGTCTATTGTACATTATAAACATAATAAAAAAGCTGATATATTCAAACGCAGGACTCTAAATAACAGTTTTGCGCGGTGCTCACTGTTCTTATAGTAGGTACGACATGGTACGCAAACAATTTTGATTAATTTACAGCTATACACAATAAAATATACACAATTGACGTTATCTTTGTGTCGTGAAGAAATACGTGAAATGAACTCACATAAAATGATAATTTATTGCAAATGTATATTTTTTATTATTGTATATAAAAAGGACTCATATTTCAGGAAATTAAACTCTTTGTGTTATTTTTTTATTGCAGATTTATGCTCGTACTGGTGTGCCTCATATTCAGCGTGTTATCAACAATCGATACGTATCAAGATTTCGCCAACGAGACCCTCTTTTGGATGGTAAGTTTCGTCGACCAAACGACGTTTGAGAACCTTTTAAGTTAATTGTTGTTGTCGTTGTTTTTTTTTTTTTTAATATAAATGTGAGCGCACAAACTGTTTTTTTGATTCGTTTACTAAAACTATATTTATTGCTTCAATGAAAATGTCCTTAATGGACCTAAATGAAATGAAAACAGTTTGTTTTTGTATTGATTGGAAAGGAAGTGAATCGAAAATGTTTGCAGGTTTACACCGTTTATAAAGTGATTGTAAGTAATCATAATATTTTTTAAAAATTTTTTCAAAGCAACACAAAACGAGTGTGAACGTTTGTTTTTTTTATAGTTTTTCTTATTGAAATTATTGAAATAATAATGACAATAAGCCGATGTGGAATTATTTCTTTCAGCACTACTACAATATATGTGATCGTTTTTAAATTGCAAAATTGCAAACATGCAAAAAATCTTCGCCTTTGTGTTTTTCTAATCAAAATACATTATACACACACAATTTTTACGCAATTTCGACGCAGTTTTACACGCAATTTTACGCATAGAATGAACGAGTAACAACATATTTAAACTTGTACGCTTTTCAAAAGGATTGTGTTGCTTGCATATATGAAAACTCGTTTTAAGGATGAAAATTTCGTTCTTTAATGAGTTTTCCTGCGTTATAATGAAAACAAACAAAAAATACGTCGCAATGAAAGCGCTTCTTGTTATACTATACATAATTATAATTACATTCATTATTATCATTATCGCGCACCGCGCGCGGTCATTCGAAATGGATACGAAAATTGTAATGCAAATGTGTTTGTTTCAGGAAATATGTCTCGTGCTGTTCTTCGGTGTCGAGTATATTATAAGACTTTGGTCGGCCGGTTGTCGGTCCAAGTATATGGGCTTCGCGGGAAGACTTCGTTTCATTCGTAAACCTATTTGCATCATCGGTGAGTCGTCTTTCTTTATTTTATTCGCATTATTCATATTCACTTTTATTTATGTCTCGAAATATTTAAAATCGAATTTTGTTTTACATTTCTGTTCGGGCTATATAAAGATTTTAAGAAGAAGAAGAAGAAGATTTTATGTAAAATTGTTGTTAAAATTTGGAAATGATATTTCCTTGGTTGAAAATTGAAGAATTGAAAAAATTTACTAAACAATTTTAAAATATTAGTCAACGAGGCGAAGCCGAGTTGAGATAGGACCTAAAAATATAAAATTTTTGAAATTTTGGTAAATTTAGTCAACGAGGCGAAGCCGAGTTGAAATAGGACCTCATTCCATGAAGTAAAACAGTTTTTCCAAACGAGGCGAAGCCGAGTTTTGAAAAATACGAAACGTTCAGCGACGAATGACATAAATTATTCAACGAGTGCGCAAAGACATTTTTGGGCATTTATTATTAAAATCAGGAAAGGTAGACCAAAAGTTTATCACTTATCATAAACTTGTACAGTTTATCTTTATGTTTATGTAAAAAATTTGAATCTGATTGCAATATTTTTAAAAATGTTTACATTCAAAGTCTTCCTCACTTTGATTTTTATATGATATTTTAGATTTTATCGATTTTGGCCATTCATTATCAAAAAAACAGCGAAAGTAGACTTCAAGTTAGTCACTTATCATAAACTTCCACAATTCTTCTTAATGTTTATGGAAAAATTTTAAGTCTAAATTCAATATTTTCTAAAATATGTTCATTCACTTTCACTTTCTCGCTTTTGTTTCAATATATGAAATTCTACTTTGAACCAATTTTGGGCAACTATTATCAAAAAGAGCAAAAGTTGACCAAAAGTTAATCACTTATCATAAACTTCTACTGTTTTTCTTAATGTTTACAAAAAAATTTAAGTCTTAATTCAATATTCTCTTAAATATTTTCATTCAAAGTCATTCTTGCTTTTGTTTCAATAAGAGACATCGAAAATAAGATTTAAAATTTGTATCAAAATTTATTAATTGAGGTGTGCTAATGATTTAATTCGCAAATATTTTCGTTCTTCAGTTTCATTATTATTTTCTAATTTTTCACTTAATTCTTCACAGTTCACAGTCTCTTAATTAATAAATTATAAAATATTTTTAAGTCCATGATGAAAAATAAAAATCTAAATATTACATCAAGTAAATAAAAAAATTTCTCCTTTTGATGTATAATTAAGTAAATCCTAAATAAAAACCGCAATTAAACAATTAAACGAAATCTCGAATTCCTTTGACGTTAATTCTCTTGATTCTCTTGTTAATTAAGTACTTATACAAAAAAAAACAATGCTAAATTATAATCAAAGGGAAAAAACGGAACTCAATTTACAAACAACTTTGAGATTTAATCACTTTGCGAACAATTCCGAGCGATTTCAAAACAAATATTTAAGTTTCCGATTATAACCGTTTACATATTCTCGATGTATACATACATATTCGAGCGCTTGCAATTTCCAAGCAATCTGATATATAAAATTAAAATTTTCATGATGGGTATATAAAATTAGCGATGATCTCACGTATAATAAATTGGAAGACATTTACGTAGATATAGGTAATTTCTGGGAAATTATTTGAAAATGAAAATGGGGTACAAAAAAGGAGTTTTCATAAATATAAAGTACAGTAATAAATTGTACAAAACTACTATCGGACACTTTTATTTAACGACGAGACGAGCTTTAAGTTATATTTGCTCTATATAAATTTCTAAGCGAACCGGAATTGGAAAACACAATTAAGATAAGCATTTTCAGTGCACTAAAAATAACATTTTTTATGTGTATTCTACTGTATAATACGGTGTATAGAGTCGTTAATAAATCGATAATTAAATTGTTTAGTTATTTGTGCAGAATAAAAGAATGAAAAAAATAATAATAAAAATAATAAATAAATAAATAAAACAAACGATGCTTGCATATTGTCACAGCAACACTCTTTTATCGATTGCTTTTCATATCGGTATGTGTTTTTTTTTTATAAATTTATTATGACCTTACCAAGGCAACTGTCGTCCGACTGTAGTACAATGGGTCATGAACATCGACCACGTGCATTACAATTCTTTCACATTGACCCTTTTTAAATGTTTTCATTTATCTTTTCATCAATATATCATTTTATCATATAAAATTGTCCATTCAATCCATTCAAGATTTAAAAACACAAAATAATATTTTGGGTGGGTCTTAATAAATATTAGAAAAGGGTTTCTAGGTCATGTTGATCTACAATTAAAATGTCTTTATTTTATTTAACTATATAACCCAATAATCAATAATCTATTATTTATTTAATAAATAATAAAAAAATATATTAATCCTATATTTTGGGTATTTTTCTGTGCAGATTTAATCGTCGTCGTAGCATCGATAGTAGTCTTAACTTATGGGTCTAATGGACAAGTGTTCGCGACTTCCGCCATCAGAGGCATCCGGTTTCTTCAGATACTCCGAATGCTGCACGTCGATCGACAGGGAGGGACGTGGCGATTGCTCGGATCCGTTGTTTTCATTCATCGACAGGTAACGGAATGATAATATACTTATACAATAAATACCGGTAGACATTATATATAGTTTATTATGGGGACGGGGAGAGTCGTAAAATCGATTTCTCTATACGACACACTAAACAAAGAACCAAGGTTGTGTGTCAGCTAATAACAAATCGTGATAAATAATCGTGGGCGACATGATTCTATACTTTTCGTTAGTCGTCTTATTAAGTAGCCCGAATCACTTTTTTTCGATTAATTTATTATATACATGAATTCGTAAGTTTTCTTCTCTTTTGTTGGTATATTTCGTTCGTAAGCGAAAAAATTCCGAAAGTTAATTAAGTTTTATCGCACTTGTATTGAAATGAATATTTTAATTTTTATTTGCTTATTGATTTTTTAATTTTAAAATCAATATTTTGAACCGGAATTTAAGAACTTTACATAATTTTATACTGCTAATTCAACGGAAACTAAACAATTATAAAAATGAAAAAGATTTTCTCCCGAAAACAAATAATTAATAATGCATCAAAGCAATGTAATTGAAACGAAAATACTGTAAAAACACTAACATGACAAAAAAACATAAATTCTGTGTTTCATTCGACAGAAAAATTGCAACAGAAGTAATAATAAAATAAACCCGAAACCACAAAGACCAACATTGCGGGAAATGTTAATAAAACACCGAAATATTTGCTTTCATAATATGTTGAATGTGCCATCCATTCTATACCAGAATTTATATGGTTGATAAAATTTTGGGTTTTCATTTCATTTCCAGGAATTAATAACGACACTGTACATCGGATTTTTGGGCTTGATATTCAGCAGTTACTTCGTCTACTTGGCAGAGAAGGATGCCGTGATAGCCGATGGCAAAAATAATTTTTCCAGTTACGCGGACGCCCTTTGGTGGGGCGTAATCACCGTGACCACAATCGGCTATGGGGATACCGTTCCGCGAACGTGGATGGGCAAAATTGTCGCCTCTTGTTTTAGCGTTTTTGCCATTTCGTTCTTTGCTCTTCCAGCCGTAAGTACATATTTAAATCTCTTTACTAATATTTTTTTTTGTAATTTTTGTGTGAAACGCTTTTTTTATCGATTTTATCAATGTGTTTGCATTTTGAATTTTCGCGATCATAAAAGTCAAATTTAATTACATTATTTTCTCTTTGACGAATGAAATCACTTTAATCTATTTTATCGCGATTCGGTATTGTCTATTGAATTGAGCACAAAGTAAAAATCTACGTTTGAAAAATGAAAAATTTAATAATGAGTACTGAATAAAACCAATGACAGATTCTTGTTTGTAGCCCTCAAAAAAATAGTAGGAATTAAAATATTTTAATGTCCTTTCGGAATTAAGTGAAGTTATGAATGGTAATTTAATTTTATAAAAGAATCTAAAAAATCTAATCACGGAAAGAGAAGTTATTTATATTTTTATTAGAAGTCGAACGCCAGACCATAAATTCTTCTGAGTAGGAACACATTCTTGTTTAAAGCCCTAAAAAAAATAGTAGGAATTTAAATATTTTAATATTCTTTCAGAATTAAGTAAAGTTATTAATAGTAATTAATTTTATAAAAGAATCTAAAAAATCGAATCACGGGAAACGAAGTTATTCATATTTTTATTAGAAGTCGAACGCCAGATCATAAATTCTTCTGAGTAAGAACACATTCTGGTTTACAGCCCTCAAAAAAATAGTAGGAATTAAAATATTTTAATGTCCTTTCAGAATTAAGTAAAATGATTATTGGTTATTAATTTCGTAAAGGAATAGAAACAGTCGAATCGCGGAAAACGAATTTATTCGAAAAATATTCAAGGTTATACGAAAATTTTACTTGAAAAAATGATAAGTACTTAATAAATGAATGTGAAGGCGCCGGTCAAGACAGATTTTCTTGAAAATGCTAAAAATTTCGTAGATTTGACTTATAAACATATTTATTATTGTTTTACTTGAATGCATCTGCCTATTTTAACTAATTTTTTAATTTATAATTTTTTGGCGGATGTAAAACAATATTTTATTTGCAAATATGTCCGTCATGTAATTAATTCTATTAATCCCGTTGCAAATGTTTAATTGTTCCGGTTACATTTGAAACCGAGTTTTTAAAATATTCATTTTTATGATTGATCGCTTAAATAACACGCGCGTTTATTATTATTTCATATCCGGTTGATTAATGAATGTTTTATTCGAAACTTTCGTGGGAATTAAATACTTATTATTACACAAAATATTTATTCAAAATTTCCCTATAAACAACGATTCAAAAACATGCAATTTATTACCAAATCAAAAAATTTTATATACATTACGAAATTTAGCAATCAAGTTTCAAAATACAATCCTCTTTTTAATTAATTTATTGGTTTTTAATTAAAAAAATAACAAAAACATTATTCGCAATTTTTTAAAAATATTTTATCTATTTTTTTTAAATTTTGTGTCAATGAAAATTTTAACAATAAGTGTTTATATTTTGTGCATATATGTAAATCATTGCGTAATTTTGAAGGGCATCTTGGGCTCGGGCTTCGCCCTCAAGGTGCAACAGAAACAGCGTCAGAAGCACTTCAACCGACAAATTCCCGCGGCGGCGATGCTGATCCAATGCTTGTGGCGATGTTACGCGGCCGATAAGAGCTTCAATTCGACTGCCACGTGGCAAGTCTACCTCAAAGACACCAACACTAATTGCAACCAATCATCCGGATCCTCTAACTCGACTCTGCCGCTCTCAAAGGTAATTTTTTCGACGATACCGATTTTCGCCATTTATTTTGTTTATTTTTTATTGTGTTCCGCCGCAAAATCTCAAATCGATATGGTCACGAGAACGAAGAACGAATGAGACAAAGAAAAAGCGAAAAAGTAATAGGGAGCACGTCAAATGACACTCATTGCACGCTTTGATGATTCAATTTTAATCAACTTAAACATTTTATTTTATTTTGCTTTTATTGTTGTACATATATACAGATAGAATCAATCATTTTATTATGATTTCGAGCGTTTTTCTTTAATTTTTTTTTAATTTTGTTGATATTTTTGTTTTTTGTTTTTTTGGGGTTTCGAATGAAAAGTGTGTGCGTGTTTGATCGGTTAAAATAAGATATAGGCTAGTTATAGAAGCGATGTTTGGTGTCTTGGTGTTAAGTCTGCATGGGTTGGGTCAGTCCCTGATATTGCAGGTGGCCAAAAAGGCGTCGGTGTTGAAGCGACGGAAATCGAAGAATAGAATGGAACCGACGCCGGCAGGTACGCCTTTGGATCAAGCTCAGCCGCCACAGCCGCCGCCGTCGGCCAAGTCCATCGATCAGGACAACGACGTCGTCTTCTACATGGAAGAGCCCAAAGCAGGTAATCCTTCTTCATTGATAAAGATTTATTTCCCCGATCGATGATGATGATGTTCATGCGAACATATTATTATTATATGGCTTCTCGTCACTCACTCATATAACGCTGATATACGCTGATTACGATGAAAATATGGCGCACACACACACACAAAAATTTATAAACATAAATATCTTTCTCTTGTTATGCTCATCATACATCATTCGTTTGTGTCTGCATATAAATATTTCATGAGCTTTTTCCCGTACACACACAAACAGATATACACAATAGCCTGCTTATTTGCAAAAACAAATTTACGCTGTGTTTATGCGTACGCCATTATCTATTGGCTTTTAACATGAAAGCATAGTATAGAGGTATTACATGCAGCTAGTACATTGTTGTTGAATTGATTTTGTCGTTCAATGAACGATATTTATATTGAAAACTAGCATGCAGGTACTTTGAAGAGTGCTCATAACGCATTTTGGGATTTGGGAATTATACATTGAAATTTTCACAGAGATTTTGCTCCTCAGAGCGAGTATAATGTATAAAGGATGTCTTATCCAGAAGGTGTTGCATTTTTTTTTATTATAATCGATTTCGTTACAAAATTCTGGAATATTCGTTTTTAGATTTACCTTTGATAAAATTGAAAATTATCAAAGAAAATACGTTTATAAAGCCTTTAACTTAAAAAATATAAAATAGCCCTCAAAAAATAGTAGCAATTAAAATATGTTGATGTCCTTTCGGAATTAAGTAAAGGTATTATTGTTAATTAATTTTATAAAAGAATCTAAAAAATCTAATCACGGAAAAAGAAGTTATTCATATTTTTATTAGAAGTCGAACGTCAGATCATAAATTCTTCTGAGTAAGAACACATTCTTGTTTATAGCCCTCAAAAAAATATTAGGAATTAAAATTTTTTAATGTCCTTTCGGAATTAAGTGAAGCCATTAATTGTTATTAATTTTATAGAAAAATCTAAAAAATTTAATCATTGGAAAAGAAGTTATTCATATTTTTATTAGAAGTCGAACGTCAGATTTTAAATTCTTCTGAGTAAGAACACATTCTTGTTTAAAGCCCTCAAAAAAATAGTAGGAATTAAAATATTTTAATATCCTTTCGGAATTAAGTGAAGTTATTATTGGTAATTAATTTTATAGAAAAATCTAAAAAATTTATTCACGGAAAAAGAAGTTATTCATATTTTTATTAGAAGTCGAACGGCAGATCATAAATTTTTCTGAGTAAGAACACATTCTTGTTTTTAGCCTTCAAAAAAATATTAGGAATTCAAGTATTTTAATGTCCTTTCGGAATTAGGTAAAGTTATGAATGGTAATTTAATTTTATAAAAGAATCTAAAAAATCTGATCACGGAAAGAGAAGTTATTTATATTTTTATTAGAAGTCGAACGCCAGATCATAAATTCTTTTGAGTAAGAACACATTTTTGTTTATAGCCATGAAATAAATAGTAGGAGTTAAAATATGTTTTTGTCCTTTCGTAATTAAGTGAAGACATTAATTGTTATTAGTTTTATAGAAAAATCTAAAAAATTTAATCACCGGAAAAGAAGTTATTCATATTTTTATTAGAAGTCGAACGTCAGATCATAAATATTTCTGAGTAAGAACACATTCTTGTTTAAAGCCTTCAAAAAATAGTAACAATTAAAATATTTTAATGTCCTTTCGGAATTAAGTGAAGGTATTATTGCTTATTAGTTTTACAATAAAAAACATAAAATCCGCAAACAAAAAATCCGCAAAAAGCAAAATTTCCCAAAAGATCTCTTTCTCAAAAATGCACCATTTATCAGTTGAAGAAAAACTTGAGTAAATATGAAGTAAAAGTAAATACTCCATTATTTACCTTCCCAATATATAGGAACCCCGAACCGTGTGCGTCGAGGCGAACGGGAAAGCGTCAGGGGTGCGTATTTCACCAGTCAAACCAGCACTGTGACGGAGGCGGCCAGCGATGACATCGACGACATGGACGGCGAACTTCCCAGAGTGACTCAGTAAGTCATTTTACAAAAAAAAATTCGTCCACCAGTTTAGAAAACACTTTAATATCTATTTGTTTGCGTGTGTGTGTTTGCAGACTGACGGCAGCGCATAGAAACGCCATTAGGGCCATCAGGAAAATCAAGTACTTCGTGGCACGCAGGAAGTTCCAGCAGGCGCGAAAACCGTACGACGTCCGGGACGTTATCGAGCAATACAGTCAAGGACATTTGAACATGATGGTCCGCATCAAGGTAA
>JARJEA010023214.1:2103481-2113857 GCA_030264595.1 Oligota sp. GC000189
TATGGTTTGTGATTTTAGGCATATGCAGCCGGATGTAACATTGTTATATTGGCTCCGACGTTTGAGCGGGTCCAAATCATACCCGGGGCAGTGCATGACTACATTCGGATCAGTTCCATTGATTGTTCCAGTGATACTGGCAAGATTGCGGCTGCTTATGACAACACTGTGTGTATTTATGAGCCTACACCCTTGATGAATCCACATTCGACCCATGTAAGTTATTTGTTTTACATCTTTTATCATTATTTGTCTAATAATCAATGATTTATGCTTAATACTTGGTGTATTTTGATAGTTACTAGTTGGTTACAGATTTTTAAGTTTTGAGTTTTCTAAATGATGAATTTTAAAATTAGAGTTTTCATTGTTTCAAAGTGTTCTGGATGAGTATTTAGGGATTTTTAATTTTTTTTAATTCAATAATGAGTGTAATCTATGATGTTTTAATGTGATATTGTTACAAAACTGATAAGTAATTAATCTGCGAATAATTTTCATATTATATCGCAAGTATTTTGGGTTCTCTTTAATATTTTTAAGAAATGGCAAGAAATTCGCCGTTGTTTAGACTTTAATTCTTTAATAAGTGGAATAGATCTCTAAATATTTCGAATGTTTCTCTTGGAAAGGGTTTGGATTACCGTTGGGTACAAACGGGCTCATTAAAAACAGATTCGGCCGTGAGAGCGTTAAGTTGGAACTTGGAAGGAACCAGATTGCTAACTGCCGGTTCCATAGTGCAATTGTGGCATTTAAATTCGGTCACCAACGATCCGGTGCCATCAGACCCGGTGACTTTCACCCTGGGAGGCGAGTGCGAAAACAATTTCGACGAAACTTCCAGAAACGATGACGCGAACACGGGTAAACCAAAAACGATCACCCTAAAATTACTCGTCATTATTTTCGTCCACCCGTAGATCCTCTCGTGCCTTCCTGGCTATGCGTGTGGAGAGCGACGACAGCCACGCCGGTCCAGCATTTGGCCTTCAGTCCCGACGGCACTCTGTTCGCCACTTCCGGTGAAAACGACCGATTGGTGAAAATCTGGTACGAAAACAAGCAGGTCCTGTTCACGAAAAGTGCCGACACACACGCCGAATTGGAGTACGGGTTCGTCTACATCGCGCATCCGCGTGCCGTTACGCACGTGTCCTGGAGGACCACCAGTAAATACATGCCCAAAGGATCCGTGTCCAATATGTTGGTCACTTCTTGCAAGGACAACATATGCCGATTGTGGGCCGAAACCGTTTTGCCCGAAGACGGTCTCGTCAATTTGTCTCAGTTGGATCCGCAAGCGAATCATCCCAAGTTCCGGACCCATCGACATAAACACCGCTTCATACAACGTTTGAGGCACATGAAGTAAGTTTCTCACGTTTGTTTTTGTTCTTATGACGCTTTTATTGACAAATAATTAACAGTTTTTGTACCGTGATTCACAATATTTTGCTTTCCGTTTTTGTTGCGTGGTTGATGCTTAAAATACTTAGAAAAATGCTTAGAAAACAAAAATCGTGAGCGCGAAAATTCACATCACGCACTCTTAACGCGGTTCGTTCCTTTAGAACCTGTTTCCACATACGCCGACACGCCAAACACCAAGGACACCTGCAGGGGACATCGGCACCCATACCGACGTTACCATCGACGTACAGCGTCCACGATTTCCACTCGTACGGGTACCACGGTACCGGCGTAACGCCCGGTCTGCATTTCCACTTGGCTGCGTCGGTGAACGCCGAAACGGACATTCCGTTAGTGCCCAGCATATCGTATTGCAATCCGCGTCCCGCGTTCGTTCTTCACTGGCTCGACAACAAGGAGATGCACTTCAACATGCAAGCGGAGTCTCTGCTGAAGGAACTGACGAAGAAAGTGGTGGATCCCGACCCGGACGAGGGCGGCGACGAGACGAACTTGGAGATGGACGGACTCGATGCACGTATCGAAACGTTGCTACGCGATTGGCACCACAGTCCCGACTTACTGTTCAGCATCCACCCGGTGGACGGCAGTTTCCTCATATGGGTCGTCGAGTGGCTCGACGAGTTCCATCCGGGTTCGTTTCGACAAGCGCAAGTGTCGTTCAGCACGCGAATACCGTCCGCGTTCCCCTTGGGCGACTCGTTGTCCATGTCCACTACCGTGAGCCTGTACAGCGTGGCCACGTGCATCAAACATCTGGTCAAGGATGTGGTGATGACCAAAGACAACTTGAATTCGCATAATAGTCTGTCGATCGTCAAAGAGGAGGATGAAAATTTATCGGCAACGGAAATACCCGCCGGACACGTGGAAGAAGAGACCAAAGACCCTTCGCCCCATGTTTCGTTGGTCACCAAACACGATAACGGTACCCTGAACTTGTGGCAGTTGACGTTCGCCGATAAGAGCAAGTTCAGTCAGGTTCTAAGTATCGGTCACAAGAGCAGAGCGTCGGGACATCGGTTCAGAGTGAACGATATCACTTGTCATCCGGTTTTGCCGCTCCTGTTGACCACCAGTCATCATAACATCGTCGACCACGAGCAGAAACAAAAAAATGCGGGTTTCTGCAGCGAATTGATACTGTGGCGAGTGGATGCCGTCGGGCCTCTATCGAAATCGGGCGGTATCTGCGAATTGGCCAGGATAAGTTCACCGGAACCGTCGGCGTTCAGTAACGTCGCCTGGATTCCTACTTTGTTGCCCGCCAGCACATTGGGCAACCTCTCAAATTCACCGAGCGCTTGTTTCGTGGCCAGCGACGGACACTGCTTGAGAGTGTACCAAGCGGTGATCGATGCGCGCACCTTACTCGCCGACATTTCGTTCAAAGAGAATCGCATGAATAATTCCACCGAAAGTCTGACCGATTTGTCCAGTTTAAATGAGGATTCTCTCTTGGAAAAGATAAACATCGTGTCGCAACAGAGCACCTCGAGACCTGGGTGTATCATACAACTCGAGACCATCTCCGAGGCGGTCCGGTACCAGAACACCACGTTCTTGCACGTGTACCAAGAGCAATTGATCACTGGCAAAAGGAGCACGCCGATAAACTTGCAAGGAGACGACGCCATGATCGATTTGCAACAGAATATAGTGTTCGAACAGCCGTTCTTTATCGTCTTGTTGGATTGCACTGATCTGCACACGATCGTTCACATGTGGAAGCTCACGATCGCTTCGAATGAAGGCGACGTGAGCTTGTCGGGCAGTCAAATGTACGTACCCGATTGCAATTTGGTCCAAGACGATGCGGACTTGAGTCGCAAAAATAGTATGGAGAGTTTGCACGAGAAGCACACCAAAGTGAGTCCTCACATCAGCATAACAACTTATAAGGAAATCAAACAGGTATGCAATTGCATTGTTTTTTGTTCTTATATCTCTTAAATTATAACGTTTAGGTACTTCCCGTACCGGACGGAGTCGAAATTGTGCACGCAGCACCGGCCGCGGGACACTTGAGTTCCGCATCCATATACCCGGCGTGTCTTGCTCCTTATTGTTTCGCGACCGCGTGCAGCGACGGCATCATACGCTTCTGGAACGTTTCCACCAACGCGCAACTGGTGAAATCGTCGAGAAAACTAATGCTGGAAGAGGACGGCGAAATAGTGAACACCGGAAAGGTGTGGACCGAGTGGAACATGATCAAAGAATCGGCCATCGAAATCGAGGGACAAATCCTGAACATAAGCGTCGCGTATTCGGGACGATTGGCCGTCGCTTATAAATACGGTCGCAGTTTCACGCGGCCCAATAAAGACGACCACGAGTCGCGGTACATCAACTTGTGCGTCGCGATCTACGAGTGCGAAAGCACCGGCGGTTCCGAGTGGGTCCTCGAGGACATCATTCACTTGAAGAACATCCACTTGCCGCGCATCTCCATCGACAGACACTTGGACTTGAGTTATTTGTATGACTCGAAGGCTCTGAAGAAGAAACAACGCATCAACGAAGTGTTGCACACGTTCTCCGGCGATGAAAGACAAAATTTAGCGACGGATCCCGGGATTAAGCCCACTTTGTTGGCGGTTCCGAGTTTCAGTACTCTGCAAAGTCTGCGCAAATCTATTTCGGAAATGGGGAATATCTGTCCGTTAACGCAAAAACACATCGTCCAATTGGACTGGGTGAGCAACGAAGACGGGTCTCACATATTAACAGTGGCGTGCGGTAGTAAAATCATGCTGTACACCCCGTTATCGACGGATTTGGCTCAAGCGAACGTGAAGGATATGAAGGAATCGATCAATAACAACAGACCGATTCTGAGGAAGGCCAGCTCTTTGGCGCAACCGATGTTCGTGGACGATTTCAAGTGGATGACACTGAGAAAAATCGAGTTGGAGACGGCGGACGGTCTGCCGGCACTTCCGATGCAGATCAGTTGGGTGCGCGACGGTATATTCGTCGTCGGAATGGATTCCGAGATGCACGTGTACACCCAATGGAGACCTCAGAGTGTCCCGGTGAGCCAAGACGGCGAGGATGCGAATCGGAGTGTCCGCGACATGGATTTCAGGACTCTGACGCAAGAGAACCAACGAAAATTGGCGGCGATTCCCACGTTGGGACGAATCAGTTCGGTGAATCTGCAAATTTTAGATAGAAAACGCACGGTCAGCAAAGAGAGCATCGATTACATGCCCGATTACGGTCTCTTCGAAGCTTCCAGAATAGCCTGTCCCGTTTTACCGCAATACCATCCGAAACAACTGATGGAGTTGCTGAATTCCGGAAAGATCCGATGGGTCAAGGCCATTTTGGCGCATTTGGTCAAATGTATCGGCGGTAATAATGCCGAATTGTTCGAGGATACGCCCGGTTGGGCCAGGAATCGTACGTTGTCCGTTAGTTATCCGCCGCCCGGTTCGCCGGAGCATCGCGCCAGTATCGGGGAGATCAATTTGGATTACAATGAGATGAAGAACATCGCACCGTTGCCTTTGTGGACCCTTTTGGCCGCCGATAAGGAGCGACCGACGACGCAGGAGGAAAAGAAAGATTACAACGAACTTTTCGACAACAATCTTAACTTGGATGATACATTGGACACGCTATTGGAAGATCAGGATGTCAGTCGACTCGAACGAAGACCATCTGAACGCATTACCGGTAAGTCATGTTTTTTTTTCTTTTTGTGTAGTAATGTTATTCTGAATTCCGAAGCGATTTAATAGTTGTTTTCCTAGTTACTACACCTTATTTGAGTATATTAAGATTAGCAAATAAATTTTAAAATGGTTACCCTTGATAAATTCCTTCAAATTCATTGGATACTGGAATTTAATTAACAAAAATAAAAATTTCAACAATTTCGTGACTATACCGTTGAAACGCGCTCTATTACAGGTGTGGCACATTTCACACCGAAACAAGGACGCGTTTTATCCGCCCTATTGACCCACACTCATTTACCGGGACTATCCAGTTTAGACCAGATGCATCTACTGGCGTTGGCCGACACGGTCTCCACTTGTAACACCGACCTCGCCGAACGGTTCGCCATAGACGCGGCGAAATCGGCGCTGGCGAAGGAGAACTTGGTCGGTCAACCCGATCAAGTGATCACCGACTCGTTGGACGATTGCGGATTGCGCTTCCTGTTGGCCATGAAACACTACAGCTATTTGTTGCGTTGTCTGCCTCTGGCGCAGAGGGCTCACTTCCAAAAGAACGGAGTGGGCACGAACAATCTGGCGTGGGCCTATCATTCCGAGAGTCAGGCGGAACTCCTCAACTTGATTCCGAGTTACGCGAAAAACGAACCCACTTGGGCCACTTTGCGAGAACTCGGCGTCGCTTGGTGGATCAGAAACCTGACGCTTCTGCGGCAATGCGTGCAAGTGCTCGCGAAGGCGGCCTATTCTTTAAAACAGGACCCGTTGGACGCCGCTTTGTATTACGTGGCGATGAACAAGAAGATGTTGCTGTGGGGATTGTACCGGTCGAAAGGCGACGAAAGAATGACGGCATTCTTTGCGAACAACTTCGCCGAGGAACGGTGGCGCAAGGCGGCGCTGAAGAACGCGTACGCACTCCTCGGCAAGCAACGTTTCGAGCACGCGGCCGCGTTCTTCCTGTTAGCCGGCAATCTAAAAGACGCCGTCGAAATATGCCTGAACAAATTGCAAGACTTCCAATTGGCAATGATCATAATCCGTTTATACGAGGGCGACGAAGGCACTTTAAAGAAATTGCTTTACCAGGAAATATTGGGTTGCGATCCGGACGGGTCGAACCAAGACCTGACCAAAGCACATCCGGATCCGTTCCTGAGAAGCATGTCGTTATGGACTCTCAAGGAACATCAATCTTCGTTGAGCACGCTACTCATCGGCAACGCGGGCACCCATCATCACGAGCACGACGACGAGGCGCGCGAAAGCAAACAAGCCGATCCGAACGTCTTCAATTTCTACGTATACCTGAGGACGCATCCGCTCTTGATCCGTCACCACGTGGCCAAATCCGGTAAGCGTAAAGTGTGGCTACCGGGGGGTAAACAGATGGTCGTAGAGGAAGCCATCACGCCATTGGAACGACAACTTTATTTCACGACGGCGCACGGACACTTCCGTGCCGGGTGTCCCGCATTGGCCCTCGAAGTGTTGAGCAAATTACCCTACGTCGTATCCGACGGTAACGCGATGTCGAAATCTGCAACGACACCGGCTTCCGAACGTAACAGTGAGATTGGTATCCACGCTGAAACGTTGATCAACACGGGAACGTTATCTTGGGATACACCGAAAGTCGTTGAAAGTGAATCGATTGGCGATTTCGATTGGTCAGCACCGGTGGCTTTGAAATCGGACGAATTGGTGTTGAATTGGGACGACGACGATCAGCACGGGGAAAGCGACGAATCGGAAGGCGGCCTAAATATGAAACCCACGAGCGCAGAAGAAGAACTCGAAGAAACGGGCAACGAAGCGATGAACGAACAGATCGATATAATGGCGCAACAGTTGAAATTCGTAGCGTGCCTCAAAATTTTAATGGAGGAATTGTCGACGTTAGCCACCGGTTTCGAAGTGGACGGCGGACAATTACGCTATCAACTCTACATTTGGTTGGAGAAAGAAGTGGAAGCTTTGAGGGAACTGTGCAATTACACGACGGACGATCTGAGCGATCAATGCGACTTGGAACAGAACGCAGACACCGAGACGGCGGAAAGCAAAGAGACGCCCACATTACACGAGATCCTCATCCAGGAAAAATTGGATTTCGAGGCGAAAGTGCAAAGAGCGGCTAAACGGAAACGTTGGCTCAGAGCGAATGAAACATTACTAAGGACGCTATTGAGTTATTGCTCATTGCACGGCGCCACCGGTGGATTGGCCTCCGTGAGAATGGAATTGGTGTTGTTGTTACAAGAACTTCAACAAGAAAAAACGCAGCAACAACTGTTGAGTCCGTTGCCGTTACCCACCAGTCTACCTTTGCTGGCCGCGAGTGTCGCGAGCAGTAAAACCGTGATAGCGGATCCGATACGGTACTTGCAATGTCTAACCCACGATATTCTGCAAACGGTCGTCGAGTTACCGGAACCGAACACAAACCAAAGCCAGCTATTGGTGCTCAGAGATTTGGCGGTCGCTTTGGCCGCGTGCATCTACCAATCGCTCTGCGATTCCGACACGTTCAAGAGCAGCTTGCAGGAGAACCAGGATACTTCTAGTCATTTAGTGGGACGTAGACGTCGCATGAGTACCAATGAGATGCACCAAATAACGACGCAGCCGTCGAAGTGGCCCGGAGTGACCTCTCTAAGGGCTCTCTTGGCCAGGGAGAAAGATGAGGATACACCGCGATTGACCGTTAGTTTATGCGAATCGTTTGTGGCCACCTACCTATCGCTTTTGCTCTACGGATTGGCCACTTGCGACAGTGTCATCTTATTCCACATCGTCGCCCATTCATTTACCAAAGAGACCTGGGGAGTGCTTTTCGGAGGTGGTGTCAAGAAACTATTGAGAACAGCGAGTGTTACCATTGGCACCGATAGTATCCAGGCGACTCCAACTGAGGAAATAAGCGGTGCGGCCATGTGGTTGAACAAACAACGCGTTAAATTGAATCACAAGCTTTTGGGACACCAACCGTCGGTCATGAAGGAGGACAAGCCGACGTACCGCGAGCAGTTTTGCGCGCCGGAAATGAGCATGCTCGCTTACCTCCTATCACGCCCAGAAAACATTCCCTATGTCGAAGAGGTCAGCAGCGATACCGAGACCGACGAAGAGGACGTCTTCGACAATCCGACGCCGACGGCGAAGATTTCAAACAACGAACATTCCGATCCCAACTCGTACTCGTGGCTCGTACTCAAAATCGCCATCTTGAGACTCATAGAGAACCGCATCACGGAGTTTCTTTCGGTCAGTTTTAATATTTATTTGTTTCCATAATAATTGTCCTTCTGCAGGTGGCCGGTTTGGAACTGTCCGAGTTACCGGTGGCCAGTCCGTTGATACACAGCGCTCTGCGAAGGTTCTCCCATTGGCAGGATTCGTTGAAGAACGAGCTGGAGGCGAGACCGGCGCCCGTCGAATACGTTCCCGGATGTTTCGTCGAAAGCAAAACCGGCGGAACTACCAAGGAGAAGTACCATCAGTTGCTCGAACCGCAGAACACGCCGTTCAGCAATCGCGCCGGAACGGGAAGCACGCGCAGACTTTGGTGCTATTTGGTGCACCAAGAGGAGGTCTACGATGTGTTCATACGCGCCGTGTTCGGGAAACGCAGGTCGTTGAGCGCGCTGGACGAAGTTCTGCCGCATGCGGAGGCCGTGCAGGAACCCGTCCGGATCATTCACAAAGAGCAGGACTCTATATCTGCATTTACATTGAACATGGTTAGTGATTCATTTTTTTATGAGTTTTTTTTTTATTAAAATTTGCAAAAGTAAACGTTTGAATAACATTGCTTTGCTCAGGTATCGCAAGGACTAATGGTCGTAGCAACCCCGAGAGAACTGCAGGAGATGGACATCTCGTTACTCCTCGAGTTACCCGCATGGTTGGAGGACGAGTGCGAATTGGACATACTGAACCTGAGCAAGGATCACGTGGACAATTCGGTGCCGCCGTTCCTGGTCATACAGAGCGCCGGCGATAAGGCCAAAGATACGCAGCCGTCGAGTCCGCAACCGGGAGGACTGGCGGGCCAGAGCGGACGGGGCGCGAGTGTTGTAAGTAGTACAATCGAGTGATCGATTGATCACCACGTGCCGAGTCACCTTGTTAACATTAACACAATATGTCTGACCGTCAACTTGTATGCTGCGGGTGTATGTAGATAAAAGGAGTGAGCTTCCCAGGCTGTCATGATGCAGGATTTGTCCACCTCGTGCTGCTACGGTCAGCTCACATGCTTCGGCCGGTCTGTCAACATAATCTTCTTTCTCTAATCTAATCAAACGAACCCTTTCTTTTCGTCAATCCCCCATTTGGTCAAATGTTTACGTTATGTTTCTTATTTTTGATTTTGTGCACGTATATTTCTCTCTTTATAAGTTTTTTCTTAGTGTACCGTTGCTAAAATGCTTTCGAATGTGTTCGTTTCTCTTTTTTTCACAACGATTTAGTGCGATTATTAATTCGGCGGCGTTATTTTTGTAGTTACTCAAACACAAAATTGATGGAATCAGGAGGATCACGTCGCACCCGTTGTTACCATTATGTAAGTACATGTAAAGGCAAAAAAGCCAAAAGATAATTATTGGGTTTTTTCTTTGGGATCGGGTAGACTTGACGGGATCTCAAGATGGGTCCGTGCAGCTATGGGAATGGGGCCATTCGCAACCGGTGGCCACGCCGAGACCGGCGGGCACGTACGCGAAAGTGACCCGCGTACGGTTCTCGCAACACGGCAACAAATTCGGCGTCGCCGACTCCGATGGCAATTTGAGTTTGTGGCAAGTGGCAATTTCCGCGAACGGAAACCGACCTTTCTTCGTAATTATCTCACAAAATCGTTCGAAGCAAAAAAGTAATCGATTTTTTTTGGTAGACTCATCAGTGCCACAACAAGGGAATCTCCGATTTCGTGTTCTTGAACTCGTGCAGCTTGCTGGCGACGGCGGGACACAGTTCGGAGAGCAAGAACGTCTGCATTTGGGACTCGATTCTGCCGCAAGGCAAGTCGCTGGTCGTGTCGTTCGTGTGTCACGACCAAGGGGCGAGCAGTCTGGTGTACGCGCCCCAACATCAGATCCTCATATCGGCCGGTAAGCGCGGCGACGTGTGCTTGGTGGACGTCCGCACCAAGAGTATTCGTCATCGTTTCCAAGCGCACGAGAGCGCCGTCAAGTGCGTCGCCATGGACCCGCACGAGGAGTATTTCGCGACGGGAGCCGCCGACGG
>JARJEA010023215.1:2039088-2065677 GCA_030264595.1 Oligota sp. GC000189
TTTTTTAATTTTAAACTTAAATATTTCTATTGAGTGAGTAGAGATTGGGTCAAAGGTTCGCATGTAATTAATCGTTTTTCCTAGTTTTCCGGGCGCCACCAACGAAACTTTACTGCAAAAGTTCAACAGCGTGCACAAAGACAACCAGAAGTTCTACCAGAAGCCGCAGAAGAAAGAGGCGGCCTTCATAATAGTCCACTACGCGGGCACCGTGAAGTACCAAGTGGCCGAAATGCGCGAGAAAAATCTGGACATGATGCGACAGGATATCGTGGGCGTGCTCAAGAACAGCTCGATGGCGTTCGTCAGAGAGTTGGTCGGCGCGGATCCCGTCGCCGTCTTCCGGTGGGCCATCGTGCGCGCCTTCTTTCGCGCCCACTTCGCGTTCCACGAGGCCGGCCGGCGACATCGGCAGGGACGGGTGGACGGCAACAAGAACAACATTCAGCAGAGATATCATCGGAATCATGTTCCCAACGATAACATAATCAGGTAATTAGACGTTCATTATGACTCATTCGTTACCGATTTTTTTTGAACGGCGTATTGAATTGATTGACGACAAAAAGAGATCGATACAAACGATAGATTTTTGTGTGCGTCATTATTGTATGGAAAACAAAACAAAATTGAATCTATTATGAGGTGGCTGATTAATTGTTTCAATTCTATATAGCCATCTCGTGACGGTATCAGCTGTGAACCTCACAGTGTACAGAATTGCGTAAGTTGTCCTCCCCCGGTGGATCGAATCTGTTCAATAATAATATTACATAGTCTTTCACTCGAAGTCATCAAAAACATACTGTGTTATAAATTTATATATATTTTCGATAACTACCATCTTTCCATTGTTGAGAAGTGTTGCGAATTTTTTTCATGTGCATGCATGTAAATGTGTATTACATGTGTTATTTTTTTTTTAATATTGTGTAACAATTGCATCTAAGTTACATCCAGTTTATACATCCGAGATAATTCGCGCGGTTACTCTCTCATTGTCGTTTCTATTTATTCATAAGTATGTGCATTTAGTCGATAACAAAAGTCCATATACACCTTGATTGGGTTAAAAAAAAGTCAATTACTTTGGTTTATTTGTTTACTCGGTATTTAATCATTTTAAAACCGTAATGTTAAATTATATTGAAGCATACAGAAACAATGTTCATTTCTATATTTTTATTTTATCGATCTGAATTGCGCAAAATAAAAAATTTCACCTTGCAAAAGTTTGCACCTAACAAAAGTCAAAATATCTTTTAAAACGGAAGCGGGTTAACAGAATGATGATTTTCTTTATTAAGTAGACTTTGAAAACCAATTGTTATTGTCAGATATAAATTTTAATATCAGTTTGGAATTATGTGCAGAACTGAAATTCCGAAAGTTAATTATAGCACTACGTACGAAAGTCAGTTATAGCAATATTGCAGAAATGATAAATTTAGAAAATGGGACAGTGCATACAATCGT
Organism: Oligota sp. GC000189; assembly: GCA_030264595.1. Lineage (NCBI taxonomy): Eukaryota > Metazoa > Arthropoda > Insecta > Coleoptera > Staphylinidae > Oligota > Oligota sp. GC000189. Next base: position 2,040,565 of record JARJEA010023215.1, read on the forward strand.
AAAAAAACTTTAATATAAGAAAGTTGAATGAGCTAGTGCAATTGTTAAAAAATTAAATCTGAACAAAAAACAGCTGTTCAGAAGCTTTCTGCGGAAATTGAAAATCCAAGTGATAATGCTGTAGTAACTGCTGAAACTTTGTAATAAGTACGAAGAGCATTGTATTCTCGCAGGTTTCATGGAGTCCCAAAGAGACAGTCCTTTTATTCTAATATTACTAAACGGAAAATTCCAGATGTTGTAAAAATGAATCCTGAGAATTTGAGAATTATTTATTTTAACAGGACAAAATGCCCTAAACATAATACGACACACACTGTTTAAGAATGGTTGCTTTAATAATGTCCCGAAACTACATTTTTCACGTCAATCATCGGATTTTAATCAAATCGAGTATTTGTGCCGGGATTCGGAGAAAAGAATGAAAAAGTATAATTATAGCAAACAACTTTTACTGAAATATTTATAGATGTAACTAAAATTCTAGTGTTTTCGATGCTTTAGGCACAATAATTTCTATAACTTCATAGTGTTTTATAATTATGTAATTGATTTAATTATTAATGAGTATGCAGACTTTTTTAAGGTACTATAACACTTTTTTATATCAAATTATCTACGCTATATTGCATTACACGACCATTACATCAACTTTTTGATACAAACTTATTATGAATCAAATAGAGGCAAATTGAATTTAAGTCAAACTCAGTCAAAGTTTTTTCACTGTATTTTTTGTCTAATAAATTTTGCCAAAAGCGTGTCACTGATTTTTAAGGGTATTGTAAACAGTTTTTTTTCTGGAGCTTCTGCATAACCGTTTAAATTGAAAAATTAAAGAAAAAAATGCGTCATTGTATTTATATTTTCAAAACCCATTTGGAAAATGGTTTGTAAAATAGCCAATCTCCGTTCGGTTTTTAAAATAAGATGCAATTCAAAGTGGTTTGGCGCAACTAAACCCAAAAGTCATTTTAAAATTTCTTCATAGATCCATTCATTGTATGAAGACTTTTACGATTGACTGTAATGCACATACACACAATCGTGGGAAAATCGGTGAAATTCATCGAAGAAAATGACAATGTTGTGCATATCGTGTGTCCATTACGCGGAATGCATGATGCATTTGCTTTTATTTGTGTGTTCCTGTTACTCTGTTTGTGTTACATTTTATGTTTCTTGTTTACATCCATCTAGCAAGCAACGAAATTACGTAGCGTTAAATCGTTTAAGCAATAACCGCAACAACGAATCGGAAGTTCCTAACAATCATAATCGATTATCCTGGCCGCAGTTTTATAACCGTAAAACTAGCGCGGGCAAAAATGCCGCCAACGATGACGAACGTAGGACGATCCGTAAGGACTCGACGGCGGGGGCTACGAGCCCAACGAACTCGTCGGCCCTCGAGCGGGTACTCTTTCTGCCCGATCAGGCGCGCGTCATGCAACGGGCCAACCAAATCGTTATGTATGTAGTTTTACACAGCCCCGATAAAAGTCTAACTGTCGGGGGGTCACTGAAAATTACTCTAATGGTGGTGGCGGCAACGGTGGCGGTGAAGTCTCAATGAAGGCAACCTAACTCTTAACTACGGTTCACTTTTATACTTTTCTTGGTAATTGGATTTATTGGGGTGAAAATGTTGTGGTTTTCAGTTTTACGCGGTATATTTACGCTTTTACAAAACGCCTTTTCCCATTATTATTTTTGCGTTTTCAATAAGCGGATAGTATTTTAAAACTCTTTTATTATTTGTATTGGCATGTTGTGCACGAGTATTTTGGCGATGGTTTTCTCTTGATGTGTTGTTTGTTTTACTGTTTTGTTTGCATTATACTTAAGTATGCTAATATGGCGCTAATATATCCATACAGGAAGAATAAATCGTTTCGTCCGAGGGAGCGTAGCAAAAAGGGCTTGAAGAATTTGCAATCGGTGAAGACGCTTGTCGGTCGAACGGGCTTAACGTCCGCGAATCAGGGCCAATTGGGAAAGGCGCGCAAGCAACCGATGACGGTGACGGCACAGTTCCAGCAATCGCTGCACTCGCTCATGGACACGCTGAACCAGGCCAATCCGTTCTTCATAAGATGCATCAAATCGAACGCGAAGAAGATACCGAACAACTTCGACGAGGAGACCGTTCAACGGCAATTGCGGTACACGGGCATGCTGGAAACGGTGCGGATACGACAAGCCGGATTCAACGTTCGTCTCACCTACGACGAATTCATCCAGCATTATCGCATCCTGCTACCCAGAGCGCTGCTCAGCTCGCAAAACGACGTGCGGCACTTTTTGGCGACGCTCAATTTGGACCGCGATAACTATCAATTGGGCTCGAGCAAGATCTTTTTGCGCGAGTCGGAGAAACTCAAGCTGGATTGTCGATTGCATCAGCAAATCATGGCCAGCATAGTCACTCTGCAACGGTGGTTCCGCACCTGTCTGGAGCGACGCCGATTTTTGCGAATACAGAGCGCCGTCGTTTCCATTCAATCGTACTGTCGGATGTTCTTGGTGCAGAAACAGGTGAAATGCGTGTTGGCCGCGATTAAAGTGCAAAAGTATTGGCGCGGATATCGCACCAGGATATGGTACAAGAAGCTGCGAAACGATATTGTGACGTTCCAAGCGCACGTTCGCGGATACTTGGCCCGCAAACGGTTCGCGAACATGAAGAAACGAGCGTTGATGCAAAGAAAACAGGTACTTTCCATACACTTTCGAAAATCCCTTCATAATAATGAAAAAAAAAATGTTTAGGGTGTCATTACGAGGCTACATGTCGGACACACGTCGGATGAGGAGTATCTAATGATGAAACATCTTAGCAATGAAGAATTGGAGACGAATCGCATGTATCCGGATAGAGGACGCCGATACCGCGATTCCGACGAGTAAGCTTTCAACGTGAAACGTTATGAAATTTTTTAATTTAATCCCAGTGATTGCAGGAGTAGCGGATTTTTGGAGGACATAGATTCCAGTTGCAATAATAGTAAAATTAGTTTACGATCCACGCAATCTTTGCCCAGCGTCACCAGTCAATATTCGTCGAACATCTCGCACAACTCCAATAGCAGGTCAGTTATTCACACATTCTCCACTAATATCGTCTCCACACACTGAAACACAAAAAAATTACCTTGAAAAATGTTTCGGAAACATAAATTCTCACTTTTTATTTACAACCACCAAATTGTTGTATTTTTAAAATTTCACCACGAGATGGCGCTGACTTTATTTTCATTGTTTTCCCATTTTTTAAGCCATCTTTACCAACGGATTTGGTCAAACTTTTTTATCATCTCGTGCACAATAAGACAACGTAATCTATTTTATTCGAACAATTTGCAATATGTTCTCGGAAACGTTTTGTCGATTTTTTTTTATTTATCTCGTTGCAACATTTTGTTTTGCCTTTTGAGTATAAATACCGAGCGCATGATACATACCGTCGGAGGTGTGTGTCTGTGATGGCACAGCTGAACATTGATCGCTTAAGTTTGGGCAGATCTGCTCAGTGGGTGGCGTCACGTGGTCGATCCAGGAGCCATTGGACTCTACCGATGCCACAGTTCGGTGCTGTGCTCGCACGGAAGTCATCCAGGGCTCCTTGAACGTCCGCCATTTCCAAATTTGGGGGGTTAACGGATAGATTGCACATTTAAGACACCTCCATATGTAGGCACTGCAGTTTCGCAGTATGCCATTTTTTGCCCATTAAAAATTCAATACAAAGATACCATAAATATGCAGGGTCTTTGTATAAAAATGTTTTGGAAATTGTTTAAGGAGAATGTTCAAGATAGCGGTATTGAATTTTCTTGTCGTTTTTTTTTTAATGTTGATCGGGCCAAATAATTGCAATATTTGGCGACTTCCGGTTGGTTGGACCGGAAGTTGAGACTTATGTATTTAATTATTTTGAATGAATTGCCCAGAAATTTAATTCAAGATTATAATTTAAAATAGAATTTAAGCTAAAGTTTAATTGGATTTTTTTTTAACTTTCCTGCTTTTTGATTTATTCTTTTTGTTTCCGAAAACTTCCAGGATTTTGGGGGCATTCACGAAATAATTCATATCTTTTACATTTTTTAACGAAAGTTAACATTTCTTTCGAAATATGAATATTAAGATATGTGGCCATGTGTTCTTTTGATTGGATTGGACACTTGTCATACAAGGTGTTCAATAATAAAAATAAAATATAATGCATGAAAAATTATCATATTTTAATTTTTTGACATGAAGAGCTCTTTCGGATAATTTTTATTTTATTTTTGTACGACTTATACTTTTTCAGATATTTAAATATGTAAGTTAGAAAAATGAAAGTAAGAAAAAAACAAATCTATTTCTCTGAAAAAGCTTTTTAAGTAGATTATAGAACACTAATGAACAGGATATGAGGAAATTTTAAAAGACATTTAAGGAAATGTTGTTTATTCGCAGGTTGGAGGACATCAAACAGGAAGGTATTTTGTTGGACTATTCCTCTCTGAGAGGAAAAATGTCTGGAAGGAACGCGGCCGACGCTTATAACAGTGACCCTAATCAACTCGGCGGCGCGGGAGGTCGTCTGGCGGAGAGCAACGACGGTCGCAGCGTGGCGGCGCGTAACGAACGTTACATACCGTTCGAGGAATTCGACGCGATGCAACAATCGGCAGCCGAATTTCCGCAACACAAGGGCATGATGTTCAAGTACCGCCAACATCCGATCGTCAAACGCGAACCGCGTACCGAAGCGACCAATAAACTGATCAGCATGCCGCCGATCCGAAGACGCGACGTCGTCGTCGTCGACAAGGCCGACAAGGAGAACGACATACGCGACAACAGGGTGTACGAACAGGCGCCCGATAAGGCGAAACAGATGCTCGGCTCGGATCCGTTGACGAAAACGCCGAAACCGCCGACTCGCAATTTCCGCGCGAATCGTCGGAGTCACGTTGCGCGCAGTTTAGGCGAAGAGGTCACCGACAGCATAGAGAAGAACATCCAGCTGGGCACGATTGACGAATTCGCCAGTCCCAAGGTGGTGTTGAGCGACAAACCGATGCAATCGGAGACCGATTTCAGCATCACCTCCACCACCGCCGCGTACACCAACAGCAAGAACGCTAGTAACGCGAGTCCGAAGCGTCCTAACAGTCGGGCGGCTTTGGGGAACTTGGATTTGCGTCGAAGGAATTCGGATCCGGCCACCAAAGTGTCGTCGGTGCAGGTCAGCGAGAACCCCGAAGGCAGTCCGAAAGGATTGGATTTGGTCACTTGGCACAATCGCAGCACTTTCACGATGGGCGAGCACAAGTTCCGTCGCGTCACCAAGTTCGGCGAGGAGGACACGTGTCAAGCGTGTCGCGAAAAGGATTCCTTCTACGGCCAAGGATACAAGTGCATGAATTGCAAGGGGTTGTATCACACGAAATGCATTCAGAACAAGAAAGTGCTCGAGATCAGTTGCGGCGACAGCAAACCGAGTAACGATAGCAGCAAACCGAATAGGAGAAAATATCGACATAAATCGCGAACAACCACGGAAGTGTCCAAACACAGTGTGAACAGCAACTTCAATTTGACGGGCACCTCGGAGTTCATAGACCGTACCGACCAAATCATCTCTGATTCGAAGGAATTGGAGGACATGCAGAACTTCATCACCAACAAGATCCTGAAGATGGACTCGGAGACGCACGGGAAACCGAGCGAGGTCGACAGGCTGTTCAAGCAAGCGTTGCGTGAATTTAAGGACAATCTCGTGCAGTTTTACAGTGCCGTGCACAGAAATCCCGGATTCGAGGTGTACAGTGTCAAGTACAAGGATCTGATATCGAATTTCGTGCAAGCCATGGAAACAGTGTGCCAAAGGGAGGAGAAGAACAAGGATTTCCCGGTGATCATGTGCGTGAACGCGTTCCGCGGATTCATGGACGAGTTCATGAATTCGCGCGCCGAACCGGAGAAGCCCCGCAAGAGCAAGTGGAAAAAGGAGAAGAAACGCAAGTGCGAGGATCCGCTACTGTTCAACGGGCACTCGTTCCAATTGATCATCATCAACGTTCCTACCGTGTGCGAGATCTGCACGTCGATCTTCATGTGGCCGCTCGAACGTTGCCTCGTCTGCCAATCGTGTAAGTTGACTTGCCACAAGAAGTGCTACATGAAGAGCTCCAGTTGCATCGTGTGCGATTACAAGCACGTCTTCGGTGTGCCTCTCTCGTTACTGGTGACCAAAGAGGAGAAGATTCCTGTGGTCATCGAGCGACTGCTCACCACCATCGAGATGTACTTCCTGTACACGGAGGGTCTGTACCGGAAACCGGGCGTTAGTTCGAAGGTCAAAGAACTGAAGAGTCGAATGGACGACAATCGCGTCGACATCAAGTTCGAAAATTATCAAGTGCACGTTTTGGCCTCGGTTTTGAAATGTTTCCTCCGCGAGATGCCCGAACCGTTGCTCACGTTCAACTTCTACGAGAACTTCATCACCGTGGCGAACATCCAGGAGACGGAGGAGCGCGTGTCCACGTTGTACGAGATGCTGAAGAAACTGCCGACGCCCAATTACAACCTCATGGAACGTCTGATCTTCCATTTGGCGCGCATCGCCCAGCACGAGGCCAGCAACCGCATGAGCGCCGCCTCTTTGGCCATCGTGTTCGCGCCGTGCATATTGCGTACGAACAAAGTGTTGCCGGCCCAAGATAGCTTGCACGATATCACCAATCAGACGCTCTGCATCGAGACCATCATCTCGGAGCAGTTGCGCAAGATCCGGAACACGTTGGACGACATCGACACGCTGGACACGGTGTGTCAGGCGGCCACGAATCGTCTCTCGTCCTTGCGTAGCTCGAAGGTGTTCAGTCCGGACGAGCTGCTGCCGGCGCCGTCGCAGCCGCACGACGACGAGGAGAACATGCTCGAAACGCACATACAGGAGATGCAGTTCCAGAAGGAGATCCTGACGTCGACGCTGCCCAACTTGACGCACGCCACCTCCGACGACGACATGTTGTCGACGGACGGCGACGGCAGTCTCGACGACATCTCCTGCGTGGGCGAACAAAAAAGACTGAAGGGCCCGATCATACGGACGATTTCCGGCGGGGAGGCTAGACAATCTAATAATCCTCCGAAACTTAAGCGACAATCTTCGTCAGACGTCACCATTGTGAAAGCGGTAAGTGTGGACGAATGCGCCGAAGATGCTCCCATCATGGTTTAGACTCTGAATTTAGGCTATTCATTTTTTTGTCTGGTTTTTTTATTTTTAACGAAAAAAAACTTCCGCGATTTGTTTCTTTAGTAGTTGGTCTATCCAAATAATATTTTTCAATTTGCGCGAGATTCACATGTAACGTGTGTACGACTGGCAATTGTAAATATTAAAGGACAGGATGTTTTGCCAGAGAGAGAGTGAGAGACAAAGAGAGTTAGATAGAGAGAAAGCAGGAAAGTATATAATTAATAATAGTTACAAATTGAATATTCTATATAAATATATATTATACATACGTGAAACTGTGTTAATAATATGTCTATAAAATTATATATTTTTATGTAAAAAAAAATATGATACGTGAGGAAAACTATTAAGAAAATGTGTGTGATAATATTAACTAATTGCACATAACGTTTTTCGTCGACTATATTCTTCATGGCAACAAAAAAAAAACATATTTTACGATTCAAAAACACTTCCTAAAGAAGAGAAAAATGTTATTTTTTGAAAATTTTCTCTCTCACCGATGAAATATTTTATATAATTAACAAGCAAACAAAAGTGATCTTCTACAATTAGTCTACTGTAATTAAGACACTAAGATTATTATTACTGTACCAGTTGTGTACGGGCAGTTAAGTTTTTCCTTGCAATTTTTATTATCGTAGACATGTTGAAAATTTTTCAAGAAACAGGGTGTTTGTTATTTATCCTTTGGAAAACGCACTTTCGAAATGCCTTCAACTATATTATTGTTTTTAACAGCTCTCTCATGTCGAAGTAAGAGCTTTTTTTGTTTGAATAGTGTTAACTAATATGCATTTATTATCGATATATAGAGATTATATTATAAAAAACAACAAGAAGGTGATGATTAATTACTATATCCTTTGATCGCTTCACATTGACACATAAATACATATACTATATACAATATATACATGCAGAAGAAAAGATTGATATTGATTATATAATAATGTTGCATTCATTATTCTCTGTGTTGACAAAACGTTAAGTTTATTTAATAACATAATAATTATTAGTAGTTGAATATAATGGTTATTACATGTAATTATAGCACTTCTGATAAGTATTTTTAATCGGAAAAATACTCAACTCTTTGTATAAATAGTTTATAGGTTTCGGCGAAAGTTTATAAGACAGGACAGAAAGGAGAATCGATTACAATAATTCTTGCTAGCAATATATTTATATATTCGTTTTGAGACCCCCTTCATTTTTTTATTATTTTTTTTTTACTTGTAATAATAATTTATTTTAAGTTTAAAGTCACTTTAGTCGTTAATTTAGTCTTATGTTATATACTTTTTTTTCTACGCTTGTACATATTCGAATAAACACTTGAATTTTCTTTCTCATTGCGCTATTATTATTTATTCATCATCACGGAAATTATTATTGTGACATAATATAATATTAATACGACGCGGGGGTAGATTTTGTGATTTTTGTTCTTCCGAAATCGAATCAAACCAAATGTTATGTAAAATTTGTTTGTAGACATTATTGTATGGGATTATAAATCAAAATAACGTTTGTTAATAAAACCTTTTTCATTATAAATACACGCAACGTCTCCTTCAACAACGTCTCATTGCGAATCTTTCTAGATCAGTTTCTCTTTGCATCGGTCCGTCCAGGTGTGTTTGCTTCTCGTGCTTCAACATATCGTATATATGTAGGTATTATTATCGTCTGGTACCGGGACCTTTTTCGTGAAATTGTTATTGAAATTTCATCGTCTTACCAGGTAAACTGTGTACTTTCAATAACCTTTTTTCGGAAGAACCACCGAGGGGAACAAAAGTTTTCCTTCGGGCTCGCACACCTGGTGTATGTGTGGAGGTACGTACCCTCTAATGGAAATCTCTTTCTTCGAGTCTAGAGAATAATTCACACACACAATGTGTGCACCGAAGATTATTCGAAAAGACCGGAAAAAGGGAAATTTGTGCTTGTTATGTGAGATTTTTGAACGCAATTCCTTTTTCAGATATAATTTGTTTTGTAGGTGACAACTATTTTTTTCTTCTTTTTTTTTTTTTAGTCAATGTTTGCCGCAAATTTACGAAAACGTTTCGTCTTCAATCAATAAATGAATGAAATTAGTGAATAACTCTTTTATTAGTTATCAAACAAGTTTTATTTGTTTTTAAATGTGTCATTATGTCCGAGAAATCAAATGTTTTCGTTTATGTTGAGAAATTTACATTTTGCATATTTTTTTTTTTATTTACACGTGTATTTAAATCTGTGACAAAACTCTATTGGACTTTTAATAATTGATGAAACGAGCCATGCATAATTGCATAAAAAGTTAATAATGAATCGCGCTTCAATAAATTAACAATTAGTGTGCTTAAATTAATTAGAAATCGATTTAAATGTCACGAAAAAATATCGGAATTTATTATAGTTTCACTCCTTGGTGAACGATTTCATTCTGATTTCAAAATTTTGCGAATTATTAATTACCGCTGATTTTGTTATGGCTGTAAAACACTAATAATAAAAGTAAATTTAAATAAATTGAGAGATCTTAGGATTATGCAGGATTATGTGATCGATATATTGACATTTACACTCAAAGTAGAAAAATAATTGAATGACATTTAGAAATAAAATTTTATGGACTTCTTTCTTGAAAGATATAAAACACTTTTTAATTATGCAATGATTTAAAGTATTTGACCTAGGTTTTGCAAAAAAAAAGATATAAATCATAAAAATACATAAAATTTAAAAGCAATTTACAAAGAAGAATTTAAAATTCAACTAAAACAAGGACATAATTAGTTATTACAGCACTTTTATTTTAATCAATGAACTAATAGATATTTTATCAAAATGTTCAAAATGGAAATGTTTCCATATTTATTCCATATTCCATATTTATTCCATATTATTCATTAAAACATTTTTCATTACTTAACTTTTCCGAACTTTATTTTCTTTGAAAGGATAAAATTAAAGGAAATGTTTGGAAAATTTTGCGGTATCTGTTGCTATGATTTAAATTATTTTATGAATACTTAAAAAAAAAACTATTAAAATTGAATCCTGAAGACAACAAATTTTTAATTTCGAAATACAATAAATACAACGCCAAAACGAAATATTTTAGTAATGAAGACCTCAGAATAAAATCACACATGAAATATATTTAAATATTACCTAATTCTAAAGGTTACTACTGTAATAATGCTTTAATTACACAAGAATACAAATTTAATACTATACGAAGGTAAAAATTATAAAATTTATTTAAAATGAACTATAAAACAACAAAGTTAAAGAGATTGTTAGGAAATAACAGCACTGGAAGTAGAGAATCAGTAAATGATTCATAAGAGTATAAAAATTGAAATTTTGTTTCTTTAATTTATTCGAAAAACATTACTAAATAACGACGTGTACAAAAAGTAAGCAAAATTTAGCAGGAAATGAAACATGTGAGCACTAATATTTGAAAACAAACAAAAACAAATAATAACAATAAAGAATTAATATTTCGCTGCTTTGGCTAATTCTTGCACGTGCACAATCAACTTTTAAACGATAACCGAAGAAAATAAAGCCATTTGCCTAATGCATTTTCCAACAATTTGAAAATACTCATATAATATTATAGTTTGTTGAACTGAACGAATACATAATTTAAGAGCACTCGTACATGTAATAAATACGAAAAAAAAAACATCTAGAAGGTAGTGAATATACATATTTTTGTAAAAAAATCCGCGAAAAAAATACACTTTAATTAATTCCACAACAATTAATAGTTGTTGGTGGTCATGCAGTAAAGGCCATTGGATTTTGCAATTTAAAAGCAAAAAAAAATTAATTACCTATTTAATTTTGATGAAGGAATTAGTCACCAAAGGTCAAAAAACCCCTAGCATTAACACAAAAAAAAAACATACACACACAAATGAATAAAAATATATATTAAAAAAACAGTGTTATGTGTTCTCGTTTGGGTAATATTTAAACATTACGATAAGAAGCGCTATACGAGTACGCGAGATATAAATAAGTAGATTCTCGAAAAAATAAGGTTGTCCTTGCTTTGCAAGTGTTATTATAGCGCAGCGAGCGCGTATTAGAACAAAAAAAAAGATTGATTTAGGGGAATAGTGTGTAGTAGTACTAGGTAAGAGTGATAACGATAATATTAATACAAAAAAAAACGCTCGTAAATAAATAAAGAACTCGTCGGTCGTCGGACTGGGTCGGCCGGAAGTAGTAGTATAGTAAATGTAGTAACGATCGGCGCGCGCACCCTCCTCGCCTCTGCCTCCAATGGTCGGGGACGGTTTCGAAAATCGCGGCCCGGCTTTTGGCGTCGCGCACGCGCACCCGCCGCCGGCCGCCTCGCACACCACATGGTCCGAGCGCGCTCTCGCACGTTTCTGCGCCGCGTACACACTACATACACTACACGACGAAACTTTTCGAGTTTTCGAGTCAGTCAGTTACAAGCGGGCAGGTCGAGTGCATCTGCTTTGCAATACACACACACACTTTTAACACACACAAAAACACTTAACCCTAATAGCAAAGAGAGAATATTTATATAATATTATATTTTTGTACCAGTGAACCGTTTTTAATACTATATACGTCGTTTTTAAATGTACAATTTATAAAGCTCGGCACCGCGTTTTTTGGCCAGTGTCGTCGTCGTTGGGTGGTGTGTGTGTGCACTGATTCCGACTAAACATTTAAATAAATAATAAATAAAAACATTTCGAATAAAATTTCGACAATCGGTGATCATCGCGATTATTAATATTATATATTATAATATACCATACAACAATTAGACTAAATAAACAATAGACTGTTCAGTGGACTCTGTAGTACTTTCATTTTCATTTTGGTGCGTCGTTTCGAGTATAAAATATACATACAGTAGTTGAGTAGCATGCCCGGCAGTTTTTTTACCGATATGGATCGTATCGATCGCATTGGAGATGATCGAGCGTTGCAGCTCGCACTCGAATTGACCATGATGGGTCTCAACGAGCCGTTGTCCAACGTCTCCGAACCGGACAGTCCCACGGACCCGTTGGGCTCGTTCGTCAACCCCCTGAGCAACATCGGACTCGACGAGGTCCGCTCGAAAAAGTCCCAGAACATGACTGAATGCGTGCCCGTTCCCAGTTCCGAGCACGTGGCCGAAATCGTTGGCCGACAAGGTACGTTCAATTAACATGTTTCCATTTATTTATTTATAATTTTGCGAACGAAACACCCATCATCGTCGCCGACCGTGTTTTGTTGTTATTTGGCCTTCGTTGTTTATTTATTTCGTCGTTTAATCCATGTCATCGATATTTAATATTATGCACACCGTGAAAAAACGGTTTTTGTCTTTTTCAACCACCATCGCCGCACCGGTTTTGCGCTCTTTTTATTTCTTCTTTTTTTACGTAAGGGAGGTCCGTTAAATCCGATATTACCGTTCGTCATTCGATATATTATAAGTGTCCTGATATTAAAGGACATTCGATACGGCACCATCCGCAGGATGTTGGTGGTTGGAACACTTAAAAACAAAATATGCGTGAAAAAGAACGTGAAAAAGTCGGTCGTGCAACAATTTTTTGTTTCTTTTGTTTTTGTTGTTTTTTTTATTCGGTGTGTTACTTGGTGCTGGGTTAGCAACGACGATCGGTGGTGGTCTTGTAGTGGTCCCCCTGCGAACATATACCTGAATTTCAGGGGGTCTGGAACCGTTAAGGGTAGTCCAATTATCTTCGGCGTGCAGCTGGTTTTTCAAAGTTCTCCTCGCGCGTCTCTCTTATTTCTTTCTTCGCGTGGAATTCTTTAAAATCTTAATTACACCTTTACGCTTATTAGTTCGAAATGCAAAATGGGAAAATTATGTGTAGGTATTATTATTATTAGCGAAGAAGGAGCAAAAAACTCGACTTGCACTACTAGCCGGAGTTCAAGGCTATGCATTCGCTGCTATTACTAAAGTCTCGTCATTATTATATGTTGTGAATGTACAATACTTCTTCTTCTGCGCGGCGAATGATGATACCTAGAGATTCTCGTGGTCGAAAGGAGACCGAAAGTCGTGAAGGTCCCCTACACTACATATACACACACTTCCACTTTTTTTTTAATTGAGCTGTTAATCTGCATAAGTTATTATTAATTAGCGCTCTTCGAAGGCTCTCGAAATCAACGACGCATAAAAGTCATTGTCATTGGTCTTTATGCCCCTGTGATTCTCGCATTAAAAAAACAAAAAAAAAAAAGAGAGAGCGCCATATAGTATAGAATATATTTGATGAAGACCGAGACGACGAACGAGAAAACACATAGAAGAAAAAGAAGAAGGGTGATATTTGAAACAGTGCGTAACAGTTTCCTTGACCTTGCCTAAGTCAAGGTGATTTTCTCTGAAACTTTATCATTGATAAGTGTGCAGAAAACTGGTTTTTAGGTTCCATTGTTTGATGCGATCGCATTGTTGTTATTTATGTGGCGCTCCTCGCTCTCTTCTTCTTCGGGCTCCTCGCTCTTTTTGCAATCGTTTCCACAAAATCTATTATTAGGACCTATATATTGCCTACGGTGGTCAAGTTTCGGGCGGCTCCTCTTTGTGTCTACCTGTGCACAGTGCATACTCGAGGAGAGGAGCCGGAGACAAAGAACAACAACAACACAACAGCAAAACATCTCTTGAGAGAAGTCGCGCGCGCGAGAGCCCATTATGAAATCGGAACAAGGTGGACTCTAATCTAATTATTACCTTTTTAACTGTGTCACCTTGCCACCTTAAATCCGCTTAAAATTTAACTTACATAATTGACATTCAGATATATAGATCTTTTCAAAACGCATCAAATACCAAAGTTCAGCAAACCAAACAACCGACCAACCAACCGAACCAAACGAAGAAAGCTAGATATGCAAGAACAAGTCACCTTAAAAAATGATAATTTACTAGTTTCGTGATGCAATTTTGTGCGTTTTCAAAGATTATTATTTAGGCTAATTATGATTTATAGAGACACACTATACGAATAGTTGACATTAGCAACAAGTTAAAATTGTTAAAGGTGAGGTAGCCAGGAAATAAATACACGGAGCGTCCAGACCTAGACTCAGATGCCGCCAAAACGTAACGGAAAGTCTCTCTCTTGAGCGCCGCGTTGAAAATTACGCTCATCTATAATATGTATAGTATATTACAAACGAGAAGAAACCAGATTATACAAGCGACTGTTAGGTAGATATTATTTATTTGAACAAGATAGGATCGTTATTACTGGGTCGGCGTCGACTTTCAGGCTTCTTCCTGGCTACTACAACCGCAAGAAGAAGACGTTGACCACCGGATACTCGGTGTCAATGAATTACCACCGTCATCATGGTGTGTAACACTTGTACATAATGCGTTTGCGTTCGAAAATTGTCTGTTTTGTTGGTCTCTCTATGTTTTTAAAATGTTGTCTGTGTGTTTGTGGTTAGCGTTAGGACGACATCCAAAAAACGCAGTTTCCGTTCTTTAAAATCCCTCCAAATAGAACGACGTTTGTGTGTAATGTATGAATGCTTCTTGTTTATATTAAAAGAAAATATAAACAAATCCCCCACAGACAGAAGTCGTCCAGAACTTGTTTCCAGAGTGCAGCCTAAATTAACATGATTTCCTCTCAAGGTTATCAATGATAATGTCATGTCGGTCGGTCGAGACAAAAGTTGGTGTATAGAGTATAGAGAGAAACACCCACTTGTGCAAACGCCGCTTTCGCCCATTAATTACACGAACATTGTGTAATAATAATAATAATACATATAAATGTACAGAAAATGCATTTGGCGTGGTTCTCGCTCTTTGTGTGCGCTGCGACTAAATGTACAGCAGCGGGGTAGCAGCTGCCATCCAGACCGCCAACTTTTCCTCCGACCGAACCAAGAAGAAACACATCCACATGGTGGCACTCTTCCGGCCAGCTGTCTGCGTCCTCCAGACACGCCGAACTCACCACGGCCATCCATTTTGACCCGAAATCGTTTATATATGTGTTTTGGCTCTATGTCTGTCTGCTGTGTGTGTGTATGGAAAGATCCACTTTTTTTGCGGTTGCATTTTTACAAAATGTGATTTTAATTATGGAAGATATATTCGGAAAAAAAACTATATAGCCGATGGTGTTTCGTGAATTAATAGAATGCAAAACGAGAATATCCAGATGGTATAATTATCATCGGGATGGTTCTTTAAGAAGAATTCTACCTGAATGTGAGTGTTTACTCAACGAGAATACTATTATTAAGTTCTCGGCGGTGGTGATGGTGGTGGAGGAGGAGGTTGAAGAGATAGTCGTCACACAAAATGTTCCTAGAAGATAAGATAAAAGTAACACTCTCTATACCTGAACGCATATACACCGTTTGATGATATGCGCCCTATCCTCCTCGAAAACGATGCGCTTATTTTTTCTTATTCCTTTTTTCGCATCGGATTTTTTTTGGGTTTTTTTTTTGTTTCACGACGACGATTATTATTATGTGATGGATATATGCGGTGATTGAATGAAAGTGAAATGAGTGAAACCGAGCGAGCGAATGAACGAGCGAGCGAGAGACTCCTTCGAGGCACAGGCGCGCGGATGTTGTTGAACTAGGTCCGTCTCAAGGTCCCCGACAGGAAGAACGAGAGAGTCACGACGACGACGACTACGACGACGATCTTGATGATGATGATGATGATGGTGGTGGTGGTGGTGCGCAACCACACCATGATGCAGCGCGCGTATTTTGCAAACAAAGAAAATCTTTACCGTGCGTGTATTATTATATAGGTATAGTTGGCATCGGTTTGCGGAACTTTTTTCGTTTCGCTTTAAAAATACATACCCGCTAATTTATCAGACACCTCTTTAAAATAGATACATAGATATACATACATATAAAAGTTGCGCAAAACTATATTTTCCTCGATGCGACGACGAGAGGAGAATCGTTTCATCTGGGAAACGCGGACTCGGCGATATTTATGCAAATGGTCCCCACGTGCAATTAGATACTTGTTAGAATAAGATACAGCACGTTTTCTTCTGTTCGCACACTATAGTATATTGTCTAGTCAACACATTTCCAAAGATCCAAAGATGATCACGTGTACACGTGCGTAGGTGACATTGTCGAATGTGCGTTTCATTAATAATATTATATTGACAATAAATAAAATTTTCTAGTATACACAAAGAAAACAACAATATATAATAGTGTGTGTTTATGTGTGTTGTCTTACGAAAATTCCTTATGCAGCGCTTATTTTTATTTTTTCAATGCGTATTATAAAAGTACCTACGAACAAATGTCCGGAAGTTGTTGTTTTTCGAGTGCAGCGATTCATGTTAATGAGCGACTTTCCTTGAATATTAAACCGCGAAATAATTACGAAATTAATTTCGTGCGTCTCTCTTCTTCTTCTCTTTGTTATTCACGCGCCTGCATCGCGAACTCGCGGGCAATAACGCGCGCAAATATAATTTCTCGGAACTCGTTTTTCGATTTTGTTTCGTTTTTTTATTTTGTTTTTATTTTAATAACAATATAATGCATGTGTGACGGACGGACGGACGGACGGAGAATTGCGTATATACGCGCCATCGATGGCTAATTGCAAGTCGCGCTTTTTTACGACCCGAAACAGTCATAACATTCGGCATTTTTCTTAACACGTTTCGTCTTTTAAACAAAAGAGCCCTAATTAGGTCAGAACCTTGGTGGCGCGTTAATTGCAAGGAAAAAAACGCAAATTATCGCTTATATATTATGCTTTCACGTTGATTATTATGAATAATTTTGCGGGCGTTTGTTATGTGTGTATGTAATAGGTACACGGTGCTCATTAAAAATGCGGCCGCGTGTAATCAAACGACTAAGGGTTGCTCGTGCGAGAAGGGCGCGTGTGCACATACTCTATATATACGAATCCTAACGTTTATGTAAATTTTCACCCATAATGTTTGGAACTCATGTATACTATACATGGGAAGAACGTGCATGCACACTACTAGCACCATTAAAGCCATTCTTTCCACTCTTTTAATTAGTCCTGTTAGAAGTGCTCGAAATATGCGAACTTGATGGTCGGATTTTAATAAGTCCCGAATTTATTTTTATTTTAACAATTCAATTGTCTAGTGCTCTAGTGCTCAGTGTATTTGGGAATTAAATCTGATACAATATGTTTAATGGAATTATTTAGATTTTTTTTGTTTCAATTTGTTTAAAATGGGTTTTTTTGGGACTGAACAAATAATTTTTTATCTCTTTACTTTCAAAATTGGTGTTAAATATTTATCTTTGTAGATGAGTTTTGCAATTTTTGTTGTTCTACGTGCGGTTGGTTCATTTATAGCTGCCCTTGCAATTTTTGCTAAAACTGCTTAAACTATAGATATGAATTTTGTTAATTTGATATATGTAAACATTTACAATTTGATATCTATATGCAAAATAATTTTAATTTTTACATTCAACGACTTCAAAACCGTTTCATTTGTATTCCATCAATGACTAAGCGAATAATATAATAATAAAACATTGGAAATTGATTCGTTTGTCATGCATAATTTTATTATTAACGGCGCCACATTTAAAAAAAACGCATTAAAAAAAAGAAGGAATTAAACAATCTATAAACTGATTATTTTTTTTTGTAAATTGTTTTTTTAAGATTTATTGAATTACTTGAGATCTAAATTTTGGTAATTTTGGTATACGTCTGATGTATGTTTAATAAATTAAGTATACTGATAACAAATTTCTATCAAATAAAATTAAATAATTCTATAAATAACATGGTTAATCTTCGTCTTGTGGTTATTCAATTTTTGTTAATAAATTCATATCGATTACATGACTAATCAGCAACAATCGGCAACTTTTATTCACAACCATAAATCCAATTGTCGTTTTCATATCAAAACATAATTGTTAAACATAATAATTAACTTTTATCAATACTTAACAAATTTGCAAATTGTTTAGAAAGTTTTCTTCTATTAATAAATTTTTGTTATTTGAACTTCACAGAATGTATATTTTTGTCATTTTATTCATTAAAAATCCCTTTTTATTATACATTCTATCAATAATCCTACGAAACCTCAAAAACCACAACAACGAGCTTTATATAAATATATATAATATCCTGTTCTTATTTAAACTCCACACATAGCAACCCTTAAAAATGGTTTGAAAATCTTGTTAGTAATGACAAAATTGGATCAACATGAAAACAAAAACAAAAAATGCAAAAGCGCAAAAATGCCCGAAACAAAAGTAACAAAAATTCAGAATCAGGAAATAAATAAAAAAAACATTTGGACATGGCCTTATTGGTGAACGAGATCAAGTGTCGAAAAAGACATGAATTTTCGGTGGTTGGCCTATCGAGGGCAAAGTACTCGACGACGAGGAAATTACGTTAGGATTATGTATATAGTATATGAACGAGGAAATGTTGTTGTGGCAATAACAAAATTTACGCGCGACCCGGCGTCTGGGGCGTCGTTGCCCGGGCGACCACTGCAGTTTGCTATATAGTGGGGGTTGCAGACGTCACGTGACGCAGCTCGGTGCAGTGCACCCCTGCCGCCGCCGCCGCCACCGCCACCGAGAGTCTACTACCCGTGACCGCTATCGAGGTCCGCGCGCCGCGACGCATTCGTCGACCCCGGTAGTTCAATAAGAGTCATTGCCATCGTCCTGGCTGCGGGAGCAGCTACACTTCCTGCCGCACACACACGCACACACGGGCGCGTCCCGCTAACCGGCATCATCGAGCCTCCTCCGACGCCGCCGCCGATGTGTATATTCCGCACTACTACCACGCCCTGAAAAGAAATATATACGTTCGGTAAATTTCGAATCATCCGGCGCGTGCACGTGCACTGCACCACCAACACCCTATGCTGCGTATATCCAGGATTTCGCACACAGGACGTCGACCTCGAAAATCTCTCTGGCGTTTTCCCCTCTAACGCGCGCGTGTATTTTGTAACACTGAACTCTTTTCTTTTCCCCCGCGAAATTCTATTTAAAATTTCGTCTAGTGGGCGAATCAAAATTATGTATTTTTATGTGTACCTATAGATATATTTTTTGAGTAACCTTCGTCTGTTCGAGTTTTTTTTTTATTTTTATTTTCTTTTATTTTTTATTATTCGGTCGACATTGAAGAGACCGAGTTTGGGATTCGTGTCGACGATTGATTCAATAGTTAAATAAAAATTTGTTTATTACGTAAATATGTTGGCAACAATTGGTCGCTTGTTGAATTATTATTTATTCCGCGTTAGATAAGAAAACGGTCGCGGGTTCTTGCTTCGGTATAATTTCTATATTATCACAATTATTGCTTTGTACTACTTCTATGTATACTCTATAATACATATTTAGCTGCGTTCACTTACAGTCTTATTTATTTAAATTTCTCGTCGTACGTGTACTCAATTATTTGTCGAGCACGTGGTTCTCCATATTATCGCGTTTTTCACACTTTTCGGTTTCGTCTACTATACGACCAAATTTCGGTTCTGATCCACCTTAAATTCATCGATATATTCACATAATGACATTGTTTGTCCGCGAAGTTTCACTTTTCGTTCGATTTATTGTGTTTGGATTGATTTTATAATTTATGATAATTTTCAATTGTTTTCATGTAAATTATTAAAGTTTGTTGTTTTTTTTGTATATTAAGAGTTTATTATTGAAAAGTATAAATTATATTTTCTTATTCTTTAAATTATCACGATTTTAATGTTAGTTAAATTTTTGTTATTTTTTTGTCCTTAGGATTTTTTAATTATATTATTGAAAAGGTTTCTGCCATTTTCTTCCTACATTTTTATTTGCATTTCAATTTGAAAGCTTTCGTTTTTACAGATGTGAAATTTTTAAGTACATATTAAAATGTCTTTGAAATGAAGGAACAAAAAAAACAAATTGAATGAAACCTTTAAATATCAAAATTAATTATGACCGTTTTCACAATTAATTTTCAATCTCAAGGAGACTTCATTTCCTCGCCTTGTGCTGGTGTGTGTACAAACACACGTCCACTAAAAAAAACAACGCTTTGTCGCAATCGCTTTAATTTACATTAACGTTGTATTATAGGTATATTGAAATGTCAACTTCCAAAACGCGGTGGCACACATTCGACCAAAAAATAAAAAACAGGCAGATACATATGAAGCGCGCGAATGACATAATCCATATACTACACACATTATGTAGATTGTGAAATTTACCGATGATGATCGTATATACAATCGAAACTAATTGTTATGTAAAACGTTTACAATTTCAGTGCGTGCACAATCATTTAGCACTTTTCCTCCTCGTAACATCGCCAATAACAAATGTATGTTAAATAAGGGCACATAAATAAGACACATTAATATAAATAAATGCTAAAGACTAAAAACGAATGTACGAATGACTAAAAAAAACAAAAACAAAATACAACTATTTAGATTTAACAATTAGAATCGATAAAGCAGCAAATTGATTCAATTGCATCCGCTTCCTTTACCATTTAGTACCATGTGCAATGAAACACATTTGATTTCGACTCTAATAGCGCATATTATGCACTATACAAGAACGACTGCATCAATAAAGATATTCAAGTTATTGTGGAAATTTTCGGATTTTCATTTACCAATTGGAATAATTAAAATTTCTTCCCAGTTTTTTATTGAGACTCAAAAATTCCTTTTGAATATTTTAACCAAGATGTGCGCCTAAATGCTTGATAAAAAATAAAAAGTAAATCATACAGGGTTTGTAAATCATACATGGAAATGATGAAATATATTTTAGGATAAACTTCATTTTCTTAAATGGAACCCATATATTTTTAAAATAATTTAGTTAAAAGACTATGAAAAATATTTAAATGTGAATTTGTTGAAATCAATACTTAATGAGAGATTATGATTAAAATGCTTTTATCTGAATAAAAAAACCCATTTTGGAGACTACATCTTTGTTGTTTAACAATTTTTTTTTTTAATAATTATGTAAGTCATTTTTTTATTTGACATTTGATAGTAATAGAACATAAAAGTAGTCTCGAAAAGAGGTTTGTTCAGGTAAAAATATTTTTGTCTTAATTTCTTAATAGCTAAATTGATTTTAGAATTTTTTCATTCAAGTACCGTTTGTACAGTGTTTTATGTAAATTTAGGTAGATAATTATTAAAATATAAAAAGATGAGTTCTTCATTTTTAAGTATGTTTATACGCGCATCCTGTATGATTTAGATTAGACTTGGTTAATAAAAGTTGAGTTTTAATAAAAACTACAATTGGTACTTGAAAATAGAAAATTTTTCACAATAAATAAAATATCTTCAAATGACTTATTGCAAAAAAAATATTTCAAGCAAAATTGTATTTTTAATTTTGATTACTATAGTTCAAATCATGAAAAAAGCGAAGTTGACATCTGTTTTAGGCATAACCGGAAGTGGAATAGTTATCCAAACTAAATAATTACTTAGATAATCCTGTATAAAACAATAACATGCAAAATTTCAAAGTTCTAAAATGTTAATAAGCCACTCGATGTGGGATACCCTGTACAAATATAATAATAACAGAATGCAATTTTGAGTAAATTTCGTCGTCGTGGATGATGCGATTATATAAAACATTAGTTACTCTCTCACTCTCGGGGGGGAATTCTATAATTAATTCAAACTCAGCAGTGGCATTTACCCGAAGAGATATTTCTGGTGTGTGTATGGGTATGTGTGCTTTTGTGTGTGTGTCTCTCCACCGTGCACACATGTAGTATTTTTATATCATCTTTTTTAGTTGGTGCGTGCGTGCATTTAAACTTAGTCACATATGCTATATGTATGTATAGTCGAGATTAGTGATCTACGGCTACTTTTTCTTCTTTTGTTTTGCCTTTTTTACGATGCTTTTAGTGCAACGATGTCGTCTCCTGGAGCGAGGCCAGCACGTTGACATTTCGAACGGATCGTCGCATATATACCATACTATGAACGTTTTATATTGTATATTATGAATCGAAACAATCCGGCACTGTTTATTTAAATGTTAAAAATGATCGGATCGATATGCTAACCCACTAAACTACATGCCTCGTAAAAGGTGTGTGTGTATGTGTGTGTGCGCGCAAAGAAGAAGTAATTATGAGCGGTCGGAGTTGAGGTTCCTTTAATTAAGTCTGCGTTTTTATAGGCTTTTAAGAAGCGTAATGTCTGGTGCAGCTCTCTTTTATTATTGCATTTTTAGTGTCGTCCTTGTTGAAGATGTGAACATATATAAGCGACGAACGAACGACTCTTTGGTTTGCGCAAAAGAGGGTTACATTTCGGGTGTGTGCGTGTGTGTGAACACGTTGGCCCGGATAGAGTCGACGACGACGAATTTTCCTGTTTCTATAACGTCGTGGTAATTTTAGGTCTTTGGCCTTTTGGCACCTTTTTATTATTATCATCGTCATTACTGCACGTCTAGAGCGGCTAAATAGCTAAGCTAGACATAGTTTCGTATCTATTTTGGTTTTCGATGCATTCGTGTGAGTGTGTGTATATAATGTGTGTACATACGAGTAAAAGCACGTTACTTCTTAGAGAGCAAACCGATGTCTAAAAATTAGATGATGCCAATTAGACGCAAACAATGAACCGAAAGAATGCCCGTTCTTAAACCTGTCTCGTATGGTATATACCTACAAAAGAGTGGTCCATAATAAATCCCCGACCTTACCTGCGCGCGTTTCTCTTATTCTCGCAAGGCTATTTTTATCCGGCGACGACGATGATGGTAGTTTTTTTTATTTTATTTTTTTGTGCCGCATGGGAATTTATCGACACTATGATGGGCAATATGTTAATTACGAGCCCCTCCATGCGCGCCTCTATTCAGGGCCAACGTTCCTTTGGCGGTCAATTTCGCGCGCGGGAACAAAGGCTCTGTATTTGCGAATGAGAGAACAAAAAAAAGAGTCTGCGGTTCGTGCATATACATAAGTGTGTGTCTATGTGTGTGTGTGTGCGCTGCATGCATGTCGTTGAAGGTTGTCCGGGTGCAGAAATGCAGTCAGCGCCCGCATACAAGGCTGTTTGTTGGTATAGAGTAGTAGTCATTCGTTGTTGCTGACCCGCACGTTCAGGTTGAAGGGCGAACGGAGGAATAGTCTTTAAATTCGGACCATTTTCTTTTGTTGCAGGATGCAAGATCAAAGCTCTGAGGGCCAAGACCAACACGTACATCAAGACTCCCGTGCGCGGCGAGGAGCCCGTCTTCGTGGTGACCGGTCGCAAGGAGGACGTCGCCAAAGCCAAACGCGAAATCCTATCGGCCGCCGAGCACTTCTCGCAGATCCGCGCGTCGCGTAAAAATAATCTGGCGGGATTGGGATCCGGCACCAATACGCCGCCGGGCCCGCCCGCCAATATCCCCGGACACATTACCATTCAGGTCCGCGTACCGTACCGCGTCGTCGGTCTGGTCGTCGGGCCCAAGGGCGCGACCATCAAACGCATCCAACATCAAACGCACACTTACATTGTGACTCCGAGTCGCGACAAGGAGCCCGTCTTCGAGGTGACCGGCCTGCCCGAGAGCGTGGACACGGCGCGTCGCGAGATCGAGGCGCACATCGCGATGCGCACCGGAAACGGTACCTCGATCAACGGTCTGAACGCGTTGGGCGGCAACATGGACGACAACACCAACGATCTCCTCAACAATCTCTGCAAGGGCGGTCTGACCTCTCTGTTCAATTACATCGAACCGTCGTTGGGGGGCGCCGAGACGTTTCCCAACATGACTTCGTCGACCGGCAGCACGGGCGCGTTCTCCAGTTCCGGTAGCTGTTCGTCTTCGAGCTCGACGTCCAGTTCGGGTGGACGTGGGGGCGGTGGCGGCGATCTAGGCGCCATTTGGAGTTCCAACGATCGCGACGAGGGGCTCGGCGACTCGCCCAGCTTCGACAGTTCGACGGCCCTGTCGAGCATCTGGTCGTATCCGCCGGTGACGTCGTCGTCGTCGGCGGCTCCGTCGCGCCCCTCGCCCGCGAACAGCACCAGTCCGGCGGATTCGCTCCTCAGCTCCGCTAAGTGTCTGGTCTGCAGCGAGGCAAAGGTGACTCACGCGTTGGTTCCTTGCGGTCATAATTTCTTCTGCATGGAGTGCGCCAATCGTATTTGCGACGGTAGCGAAGCACAGTGCCCGTTTTGCACCATGCCTGCCGTGCAGGCCATCCGCATTTACTCGCCCAACCCTTAAACAGATCTCTCTCACTCTCTATCTCGCCTATTCTCTATCTCTCTAAGCGCCCATATTTATATATACATAGGTATGTATGTACACCACACACAAGAAACACATTCCCCGTGTTCGATAAAACCAAAACTGGCGCGCTCGCGTCCTGCCACGTGGCCCACAACGAAACTTATTGAGAAATTATTACCGAAAACATTAAAAGCTGTTATTTTTATTTGTTGTTTTATTATTTATAAGTAGCATATAAGTAACCGTGGCGGACGCGCGGCGCCGGCGAAAAAAAGACAAACAATAAAATTTTGTGTATATTATATATCGCAGAAACAAATTATTTATAAAAAAAAAAGTATTATCAAAGAGAAGAAGGAGTATTTGTAACGGAGACTCTTTCGAGCTAAAAAAAAAACACAGGAAAACACATCGGTTGAATTATATTTTTTAAGTTAACTATATTTTTTTGTTATCACTATATTTTAATATAACGATAGTTGTTTTTTTGATCTTAAAAATTATTAGACGCTAGCGCTCAATTC
>JARJEA010023216.1:2044741-2056718 GCA_030264595.1 Oligota sp. GC000189
TTATTCCAGATGTTGTTATTTACTCACGTTAGATTAGCCTACCATTTTTCGACTTACCGTAATCGACTATTATGCGTACAAGCAAGACTTCAAGCATTATCCGTGCTCGTTTACGCCAATGCCTTGCAAGATTCAGCACACATGCTGCTTTATAATGGCCTGTTGGAAGAATTAGTAGAATTGATAGAATTGAAGTTGCCTTATTTGGTGGAAATTCGATCGGCCGCGCTGAGAACTTTAACATCTATCATACATCTCGATAGAAATCCGCACTTCCCAAAGTAAGTCCTACCTACCTATTTATTTACTATTTATTCACTCTTCCAAAGCCACACAGTTTTGGAAAACTTTCCCAAACAATCGTTTGGGTTTACACGCTGTATTTTGTAAGCACAAGCATAAACACTTAACAACCGTTTGCAACAAACCCGTGCCGTCTACCAGTTACACAAGTACTGAATGATTTGCGATTTGCAGAAAACCTGGCTCGCGATTAAACAACATCATCGATGTAACCGGCGCAAGTCAATATCACGGCTTTCTACCCGTCTTAGTACGCAATTGTATCAGTTCGTTAACAAGCCAAACCGACAAGAAAAGAAGTCGACAACTTACCGAGATGGAAGACCCAAGCAAAGAGATGGACTTCATAGCTGAATTCGAGATCGATCCACAGAACACAGATTCAAAACTACGGTTCCCCTTACCTTTGGCCACCGCGTTATTCAGTTTCCTCTATCATCTGGCTAGTTATGAATCGGGTGGCGACGCGCTTGTCTCTTGCGGAATGATGGAATCGTTACTCCAAGTAATCAATTGGCACGGTGTTGAGTTGGAACATATAACGGTACTTATAAAATTCCCTATCCTAACCTAACCAAATCGCTAACACTACGAATTCGGTTGATTACAGTTTGTCACACGTGCTGTTCGCGTAATAGACCTAATTACAAATGTGGATATGCAAGCTTTCTATACACACGGCGGCCTACAGAGTTTTATCAATAGACTAGAAGTAGAAGTGAATCTCTGTTTGGCGGAACATCCGTACGTATTCAAATCGTTAGCACCGGATGCCGATTCAGGAAATGCTTCTGCTTCTTTGGGCTCCGGAGGCGTTGGGGGCGTTGGAGGCGGCGGCAACATCGAAGAAGCCGAACATGCCGAAGATAGTCCTTCGTTGGAATTTCAATACATGGCGGATAATGTAGGGAAAACTTGTCTAGCCCAACGAACAGCCCTAATTAAGTCCATGCTGAATTTCCTGAAAAAAGCTCTGCAAGATTCGACATTTGCAGAACACATAAGACACCTCATGGATGGCTCATTGCCGACTTCTCTGAAACATATGATATCCAATGCTGAATACTACGGGCCTTCGTTATTTCTGCTTGCCACCGATGTTGTTACTGTTTACGTCTTTCAAGAACCCAGTTTACTTTCAACCATTCAAGATAACGGCTTGACAGATGTTGTACTCCAAGCGTTACTGGTAAAAGACGTGCCGGCCACCAGAGAGGTACTCGCATCCCTTCCGAATGTCTTCAGTGCTCTATGCCTGAACGCAAGGGGTCTTCAATCGTTCGTTCGTTGTAAACCGTTCGAACGTCTTTTCAAAGTACTTTTGTCACCAACATACTTGTCGGCAATGAGAAGACGCAGAAGCTCGGATCCGTTGGGCGATGCCGCTTCGAACCTCGGCAACGCTATGGACGAGCTGATGAGACACCAACCGTCCTTGAAAGTGGACGCGACGGCCGCCATAATAAAGCTGCTCAACGAGTTGTGTCAACTTGGTTCTGACCCCAAGTACATATGCTGGCGGCCCAGCAGCAAGTCCGAAGCATCGCCCGTTATCAGTTCGAGATCGAGGTCGACGGCTGATTCGTCGGACGAGGAAGAAGACGATGAGGAAGATGCGTCAACGTCCTCGCAAAACGCCCAAAATGAAAGCCAAGAAAGCCAAACCATCAATAGCGAACGTCAACCGATCGCTTTAACCGAGTACATCTTGAATATCACCAAATTCGTCGACGCGATTCTTAGCAATAACTCGACCGACGATCATTGTCGCGAGTTCGTTGCCCAAAACGGTTTGGTTCCGCTCCTCAGAATTTTAGGACTGCCCAATTTGCCCGTCGATTGTCCCATAACGAATTCCGCTCAGGCGGTTGCGTCAGTTTGTAAGAGCATCCTCAATTTGGCCCACGAATCTCGAGTGCTCGAAGAAGGTCTGTCGCAACTAAACGAAGTGCTCGAACGGTTAAAACCGCTTTATCTGAGTTTGGACGTACCCGGCGGATCGAAGTTACTTCACGAATTGGCGAATGCTCCCCATTTAGAGAGCGCATTCAGCACCGCGTCTGCCACCCCTTTGTTACATGCCATGAGTGCCGCTCATGGATACGTCCTGATGTTCGTGCATGTTTGCCGAACGGGTCAAAATGACATAAGAACTTTGTCGTTGCAACATTGGGGTTCCGATGAAGGTTTGATAGTTCTGAAGGGCTTGTCCGAATTGTACACAAGTTTGGTTTGGGAGAGCACTTTGTTATTAGCTCTGTGCAGCGACGATGTCATCCAATCCGACTGCGATTTCGGCAAAGAAGACATGGAAAAGTTAAACGTAGCCACTTCAGAGTCGAAAGATATCAAAGAAGGTGATAATGTTGCATCGGCTATGGAGGCTTTAACTACTAATCCTACTGCTTCGACCAGCTCGACCAGCTCTATGGACGTGGACTCCGAGTTGGTGCTTGTTGGTGCTAATAAACCGACAGCCCAACAATTAAAGTACATAAAACCATTGCTCGGTGCGTCATCCCGATTGGGCAGAGCACTTGCCGAATTATTTGGATTATTGGCCAAGTTGTGCGTTGGCTCCCCAATACGTCAACGACGCGGACAAAATATGATTACATCTCCTGCTCCGGCGAGTATTTTTGCGCGTTCCGTAGCTGCCGCCTTGAATATTTTATTGGCGAACGGTTTGGACTACGAGTGTTTGCCCCCGAGTCCTGTTCCGAAGTTCAGACTCACTTTCTTGATATGTAGCGTCGGTTTCACGAGTCCCATGCTATTCGACGAAAAGAAGTATCCCTATCATTTAATGTTACGTAAGTTTGTGACCCTCGGGGGTCAAGTGACATTCTTCAACGCCTTTAAATGGGCGTTAAGTGCCGGCGGCACAATCGAACTGAGTAGAGCCATTGAAAGTCCGAACTTGCCGGAGGGTACCGGTGAATTTCTGGAGGCCTGGCTCACATTGCTGGAGAAAATGGTGAATCCGAAGGCTATTCTCGACTCGCCGCATGTCATCTCCACTCGATCGTCGACCAACTCGAAACATCTCACATTCGATCCGTTGAAATATCTTATGCAAATTCACTACGATGCTTTCAAAGCCGTCATGTATTTGTGGGGCAAGAAACCGTTGCCCAATTACGGGGTCCGCATGAGCGACTCGATCCTCACCATTCTTCGTCACGTCCTCAGAGGTGAGCGAATAATCAGGGAAAAATTGAATCGTACCGACGATAACAAACGAGAAGCGTCAGCAGCGGGCGCCGGAGCTGGCACCGCAGCCGGGCCCGGAGCCGGAGCCGTAGCTGTCGCCGGAAGCGGAGGCGGAGGTGCAGGCGGAGGCGGAGGCGCTGCCAGTACATCTGCGAGTTCACCATCGACCAGCAGTACTCCGTTGGGTTTTCGGCCGGCAAGCGAAATCATGTCCGAATTGAATGCTCTCTTGGACATGGGATTTCCGAGAGACCCAGCAATGGAAGCGTTAATTCGCACCATTAACTTGGAACAGGCGACCGATTATTTGCTCTCTAATCAACAGACGACACGAGCGGCGCCTCAAACCGAAGGCGATATGTCCGAAGACGATCAGTTCACATTGGCAATCGCATTATCATTGGGTGATAAGTCGGGAGCACCTAAGAAACGCGAGGTGCCGAAAGATCCGAAACCCATTCCCACGCAAATGATCGACGATTTTACCAAGGATGCTCTGCAAATTTGTTTGGAACTTATCGAACAGATACCCGATACGATTTTTAGAGCTTGCGATCTATTGGTGACAATTATGAAACGCAATGGACCCACTTTTAGGCAAGATACGCTCGAATTACTTTTGCGAGAAATCCATCAAAATACTTCGTTGCTTTTGAAGAAATCGGCATCCATAGAGTACGAGCCAAATGGAGATTGCGTGCAATCCAGAAGATTGGGTTATTTGACGCATCTTTATACATTGTTTTTCGAAGTGCCTTCGTATTTGGAGATGCGCGGTCCGTGTGGTTTAGCATTTCATTCGGACAAATTGGTTCCGCAGTTTATCTTTTTGCTCAATTTCGCCAAGAAAAACATAAGCGATTATAGAGACGGTTTTGTTCCGAAGTGGTTGACACCAGTTCTTTTGCTGTTGGACGCATTGGGAAAAGTATCGGTGTGTTCGCAGAGAAAACGTGAGATGCACATGGTGACGAAACGGACATGGAAATGGTACGACGTCGTCTCGGGAAAGTGGACCAGGTATTCCGAATCGAACAGTAAAATTCTCAACGATGCTTACTGGAACGGCGAACAAACTGTCAGAATTACCTGTGGTCGTCGACGGTACACCATAAGCTTTACCGCCATGCAGCAGATCAACGAGGAGAGCAACAACAATCGGCCAATCAGTATGACACCAATTAACTTTGCAAAACTTATTGAAAATAAGTCGACTAAAACGAATTACGATGAGATGGAAAGTGAAACGGTACAATTAACCGAAAAAGAAGATAAACGTTGTATCGCTTTACCGATCTATACGCCCGAAGACGCCGATAGTATCGTTAAGTCTTGTGTGGCTTTAATGAAACAAGAAATCGACCGAGATACCTTACATGCCATCATGAGGTTGTGTTTGCGTTTAACGCAAAATTTCCGAGTGGCCAAAGTGTTCGTGGCCGAAGGTGGAATTTCATGCCTACTCAAATACAAAGAAAAGTACGCCTTTAACGGATTCCGAACAATAGCGACATTACTGATAAGGCATTCGTTAGAATCTCCAGCAATTTTATCTTATGCCATGGAAAAGGTGATACGAGGACGCACTTTGTCGACACTTCCTCCGTCATACAAAGAGCTAATGTACCTTTTGAGAAGTATCGGCAGTGCCGTCACTAGAGATCCCGAAAGTTTCTTGCAAGTTGCCAAAAATACTCTACGCATAGACACGAGCAATCGCAGAAATCCCTTGGATGAAGATCACGATTCAAGGTTGCCGTTGGGCACCGATTCGTCCACAAAAAGCGAAGCTCCGTTCTTGGTGGACGTAGAATCGAAAATAGCGATCTACACTCTACTCAACGCTTTAAATAGGCCCATCGCCGATGACCCACTCGCTGTACCGGAGAAAAACAAAAAACAAACGCACGTCCCGAACTTGGCGACAGTTCCGGTCAGTCCATCGACCGCTTCCACTTCCACGTCCACATCCACATCGACGTCCAGCATGTGCCAAAGAGCCAGTGATCTTCTTAGCAACAATGCATCTACGAACGACATACTGAATTTGGATTCGCAAGACGACAGGCCTAAATTGATGCGCACTCCCAGTGAAATTAGCATCGAAATCAAAATGGACGCAGCATCGTCCCATAGACCCATACTTAGTAAACCGAATATTTTGAAAATCCTAGCGGATGCGGTGGTTTCTTACGCGGGAGTGGCACGATTAATAACCGAATATTTCTATGAGGGACTTTACGCAATCGACGAATCGCGCGAAGCAGTTAGTTGTCTGGCATTCCTATTTGATAAAATTTTACCCATGGATGAAATGTTAAGCGACAGAGAATGTTCCAACATGTGTCGCACACTAATCGCAGGTATTGCTTCTTGCAATCATTCACCCGAGGCCCAACTCACTTTAGTCACGGAAGTGAAAGCGGCGTTGGTTAGAGCTTTGCTTATGACGGAATCGTTTGAGAAACACAATCGAATTCAGCATATTACCGGCATAATATTAAGCATGATTGAACAGTGTCCTCCTGTACATCATGTGCGCGTCTATAAATCGCAAACGTTCAACTCGAACGTCAATAATATTGCGCGCTTGTTGTTAAAGAAAGGCATTTTCAACGATTTGGCACGTGTACCTCATTGTCTGGATATGTCCAGTCCGAATTTCTCGGTGACCATCAACACCGCTTTGAAACCGATGGAATGCTTATCGAAAATTGTTAACCATCCAATCACCGCACAAATGCTCGGAAATAATTTAAAGAAAAGGGAGAACACTTTTACCGTTCCCAATGCGGGCACATCTTCCGAAACCAGAGGCGATACGCAAGGCGGCGAAAATTTGGAGGAATTGGACCCGGTGGAAAACATCGCCGCAGTTTCTGCGAGCCTTGACGATGATACTGCTCAACACGTCCCCGATAATGTTTTGGACGATCTTATGGACCAAATATTGGTCGATCGGGGACAAAATGGTACCGGCGGTACCATGGACATTGACGATGAGTCCAATTTGGTAGTGTACAACGATGAACGAACCGTCAACGAGGAACTGATGAGCACTGAATCCGAAGATTCCGGGGATTCCGCCGACTCGGCCGAATCCGATGATGACGTCGAAGAAGAGGATAGCAATGCGGAAAATGCACTCGACGAAGAGGCCGAAAACAATGAAGACGACGATGACGATAACGAGGAGGAAGAGGATGACGATGACGTCGAAGAAGAGGAAGATGATGCCGATACAGAATTTAACGATAACGAGGATTATGGTGAGTAATATTGCTTAAGAAGTTGTAAAATCAACTAACTTTTCGAGTATAGATCGAGATGAAGATGTAGTTATGCTGCAATATGCAGATCACGATGCAGAAACTCTTCCACGAATGGTGCGTTGGAATGAAAATGGATTTGCAATTCCAATATTTGATGATGCTGGCAATTCCAACGATCAGGCGGCTCCCACAATGCATCCTCTACTAGTATCTCGGCATTCGCATGACGCTGCCGTTGCAAATATCGCTCGCGCTCAGAGGACAAATCGTACGAGAAGATATCAATATCTTCAACTCAACACCAGGTCTAATAATCCACCAGTTATATTACAACGGTATGTTTTTCTTCTCTTCCTTCCTTTCCATTTTTGAATGAATGATTTTAACTTTTAAGTATCTGATTCGATCTGATCCGATCTGATTATCTGCTTTTCTTTTCTTGTCTATAGTTTACTTGGCCCAGCCCAAAATATACATATTGGTACTTCCAATGTCTTCCAATCTGCACCCCTTAATGTTACTCGCGATTCCGCACGAGTTGTTGTCATGGACAATTTTGGAATATTTCCGTCTGTCGAGGAACAAATTGATTTCGTTGACCAAACTGGATATTACTTTGGACCTAGTATGATGGCAACAATAAATCATATTCCGGTGGTGCTGCACTGGTGGAAAGAGGAATCCAGATTTATCGACGGTGAATCGGTACACGACGTAGTCACTACAATTAGCAACAAGTTGATTCCGAACCTGGTGAAACTTCGTAAGTCGGCAATAGCGGAAATGAAGAAGAAGCAAGAAAGCGATTCGAATAAAGTAGCCGTGCCAAAGACAGAAGAAACAAAGACGGATGGACCCGTAGAGAGGGAAACCTCTGAACCGGTTAGTGCAGTACCCAATAGCCAGTCCGATAGAAACTTCTTGAATGAAGAGATCCCAGACGAAGAAAGCACCACTAATTTTTTGAACGAAGAGGAGATTCCCGACGAGGAAAGTACTACAAATTTCTTGAACGAGGAAGAGATCCCGGACGAAGAAAGCACAACCAATTTCTTGAACGAAGAGGAACTTGCCGAGGAACCGGTCATTTTTCCAGAATTACCCCTGATACGTTACGAGGAAAGCACGACGAATTACGAAGTACCCGTTATATTTCCCGAATTACCAACGATACGTTATGTTGAAAGCCAAAACGAAACGTTGGCCGGCGAAACATTTTCTGCCCCTCAACCGCTCGCGCATAACGATACGTTCGTGGTGACCACATCCACAACAACTCCGGCAACGGCGTCCACGGCGGCAACAGCAACATTTATGACAGACGCATTATCAACATCTACCACAATTTCCACTTCTCAAACGGAACCCGGTACAAGTACCAGTCAAACGCCATCCTCCTTCGATTGCAGTAGCTCTTTCACGGTTAACACCAGCACCTCGAGTAACGCAAACGCTAACGCAAACGCAAACGCTAACCAAACGTCGGAAGAAATACCGGAAGGCGTCGATCCGTCGTTCTTAGAAGCCTTGCCTTTGGAAATGAGACGCGAAGTTTTGGAACAACATAGGCTGTTGAGATTGCAGCAACGAATTTCTTCATCGACGTCCGCCGGAGATCCTAGCACTTCCGGCTTAACTACAGAAGTGAGTCCGGAATTTTTAGCAGCACTACCACCGTCTTTGCAGGAGGAAGTTCTCACTCAGCAACGATTGGAACAACAACGGCAAGCTGCCGCTCGAGCCAACCCGGACGAACCCGTGGATGCGGCATCTTTCTTCGAAACTCTACAACCGTCTCTTCGAACAATGGTAATTTAGTAATTAACAAATAGAAATTGCGCATTGTTACTAATTTGTTCGGAATTTTGCAGATTCTCTCCGACATGGAAGATTCGCAGATGTCGGCATTACCTCCAGATTTAGCGGCGGAAGCTCAAACCCTGCGACGTGATTGGGAAGCACGCAATAGACAATTGCAAGCGCAAGAACGATTCCTCGAAGCGAATTTAACATCGATAATTAGGCAAACCGGAAGAGGACGATTGGGTAGTCGTTTTAATCCAAATCACTTATTACCTCAGTGGTCTCAGACCAGACCCGATTTCGGTTCAAGCAGCTCGAATTCCACGATTAAGATCCGCGGAAGACAGATGTTAGATCACGAAACGTTATCCTGCCTTTTAGTGTTGCTGTTCGTAGACGATCCGAAACTGAACACGGGAAGATTGCACAGAGTTTTAAGGAACGTATGTTACCATGTACCAACTAGAGATTGGGTCGTTCGTGCTCTTCTTAGTATAGTCGAAAAAAGCGTGCACGTAAAACCGGACGATACGCTAAACAAACCGAAAAAAGCTCCGAAACCGGGACCGTTGAGTAGTAAACTTACCACCGATAATAAGAGCATGGGCAACGGTGCGAATTGGTTGAATATCAGAATGGAAGCCGCCTTGGGATGTCATGCCAATGTGTTCATTGTAAATAGAGTATCCGGTAAACGAACCGAAAAAAATTTCAGTAACGCCACCGTTAGCATTCATCCGCAAGCAGCGCCTATCGTTTGTAAAAACGCACTAGATGTTTTTACATCACTAGCAAGAACCTTTCCCACCTTTTTGCTCCCTTTGAAGCCGAAAAACAAGGGACAAACGGGGAACAAGTCGAAATCCGAAAGCACCGATTTTTGGGAGCTTCTATTAAAACTGGATGCCGTTAGCACTAAGAAGGGCAAAGCGTTAAATAAGGTCCATAGTTTTAATTTAGGAAGTGATAGTGATATGGTTGTTCAGTCATTCGAACAGAGTGCGTTCGGGCAACTATTGGGAATGCTAAATGCTAATGTGATAACAAGCAGTATACAGTTGACGGATAAGTTACTTCGTCTTCTCTCTGTGATCTCTACGGGAATGCCGGAGCTTTGCAAAAGCGATTCCAGTACCAGCACTAAACATATTGCTCATAATTATCAAAGTGTAGCGGCACCGGAGAGTGCTCTCAATCTAGCAGTCAATGTTTTAACTTATAAGAGTTGTTCGGAAGAAGGTCTTGAAGAAGTCACCTCTTTATTGTTAAATCTGTCAACATGTTCTTTGGAAATGAGTCGTTCGGTAGGTTTATCTACTGTTTATCCACTGTTTTTCTAGTGTTGTTTCATCTGATGATGATTTCTTTCAGATACTGAACCTTTTACTTCAAGGAGCCAAACGAATCGGTGAAATAGTGCAAGGGCAAATACAAGATATGCTCGTCGAATTGCAAACGACTCACAAAAAGTCGCACAGTACCAAACCCAAGGATGACATAAGTCCTAGCACATCTAAAGGAATACTAAACAATCGTTTTACAAACGAGCACGTGGTCATAACGGCATCAACAAAAGTGAAAACATCCTGTGATCTACAACTACCTTCCATGGCTCCTCTAACGTCAAAATCTTCAAGTCAAGTGTTCTTCTTGAGAGTTCTGCGCGTAATCGTTCAAATCAGAGACCCCTTCAACAAGAAGGGATCCGAAGGTGCCTATTTCCTCCCTAACCATTTTCATATTTTCATCATTTTGATATTTAATTATTATTTTGTTTTGACAAATATGATCAAATCATAGGTTTCACGTTGAGTGCTCTCAGTGACCAACTTGAAGATTTGGAAGGCTTGTGGCACACATTGAGTCAGTGTCTTCTCGAATTGGAACATACGCCGGATCATCATGCGGTTTTGGTGTTGCAACCCGCGGTCGAAGCCTTCTTTTTGGTTCATTCGCCTCCACAAGATACAAATCCAATAACTTCCACCTCGAGTGCATCCAATCCCGCCCCAGGTGGTACAGAGGTAGCCGCCAAACCGAGCACGCAGGATGCGAGTGGAAACGATAAGGAGGAAAATGTATTGGCACCAATACCCTTATCGGATATGCCCGGGAGTTCCGATTCTTCCGGCGGTCGCTCCAGCGTTCCGCCGGAACATCAAAAGTTTTTAACGTTCGCCGAAAAGCATCGAACGGTTTTAAATCAAATTTTGAGACAAACGACATCACATTTAGCCGATGGTCCGTTCTCTGTACTCGTAGATCATACTAGAGTCTTAGATTTCGATATAAAGCGTCGATATTTTCGCACTGAACTGGATCGCCTCGATCAAAATATCAGACGCGAAGAAACTGCCGTCCATGTTCGAAGGGAGCACATCTTTGAAGATTCGTTCCGAGAATTGTACAGACGTACTCCCGAAGAATGGAAAAATAGATTTTATATTGTGTTCGAGGGTATTTATTTGATTTTTTTCTGGTGTGCTTTGTGGTGTGCTTTGTGGTGTTCTTTGTGCATCGCTTTGAGATAAACATAAATGTTCATTGTTGCAGACGAAGAGGGTCAAGATGCTGGTGGTTTACTAAGAGAGTGGTATGTTATTATTTCCCGGGATATCTTCAATCCGATGTACGCTTTATTCACGGTATCTCCGGGAGATCGTGTTACCTATATGATAAACTCGGCCAGTCACTACAATCCTAATCATTTATGTTACTATAAATTTGTTGGGCGAGTTATAGGTAATTACCAATTACGATACATTAATACATTTAAGTATCTTGTGATAATCTTCTAATACTTTATTTAGCCAAGGCAATTTACGATAACAAATTGCTGGAATGTTATTTCACTCGGTCGTTTTACAAGCACATTCTCGGAATTCCTGTGAAATATACCGACATGGAGAGCGAAGACTACACATTCTACAGAGGACTAGTCTATTTAATGGAAAATAATATAAATAACTTCGACTGCGATTTAACGTTTAGTACCGAAATTAATGAATTTGGCGTAACCGAAACACGTGATTTAATTGCCAACGGTCGCAATGTTCCGGTAACCGAAGAGAATAAAATGGAATACGTAAGAAGATCATGCCAAATGAAAATGACTGGTGCTATTAGACAACAGTAAGTTAAAATTCTTTAACGGAACCGTGATCCAACCGTCAACCGTTTCATATTTGCAATTTCCTATTTTATCAATTTTAGATTAACTGCTTTCTTGGAAGGATTTTATGATATTATTCCCAAGCGTTTAATATCAATTTTTAACGAACAAGAATTAGAATTATTAATTTCCGGTTTGCCCAATGTCGATATTGAAGATTTAAAGGCCAATACCGAATATCATAAATACCAAGCGAACTCGCTTCAGGTTAGCA
>JARJEA010023217.1:1348656-1359485 GCA_030264595.1 Oligota sp. GC000189
ATATTTTGATCATTTTCAAGAAAGAAATACATTGCACAAACGTATACATAACTCAAGAATGAAGATCCCAAGAGTATAGTAATTGTAAATGAAAGATGATATATGATCGATCCATGCGGACCGTGGGTCGAATCAAGGTTTTAATACTTCTAATTGCCAAGATGCAGAATGATAAGACGCACATACAGCCTGCATACACGGTACGACTAAAATTTACGACGTTGTGTAATTAAATTCACAACAACTTAAATTACGATGCGTGTGTGTTCCTTCTTTTATACATTTATAATGTTTATACCATCATACGCGATACGGGTCTATCATTATATACCAACTACCAACATATCCATACAAAACATGCCACAGCCATGCCCATGCCACAGACATTAAACTTACCTGAAAAATATATCCTTAGGTATGTTATTATAGGGTTAGAAATTAATTCGTCATTAATAAAGCCATTAAAGAACCATAAAACCATATAAAAGCAACGTGAACGGTCGATGCACAAGCAATTAAAAACGTGTAAATTGAAACCGAACTGAATTATTAATTTTGTTTTCATATTTGTGTTTTTGTAGGACGACGGAGGTATCGAGTATTTTAATACTATCGTCGTTCAACCTCACTTGAAACTGGTGACCAATCAAGGCAAGGGATTTCATATCAGGTGCCGATACAACACGAGAAACAACACAGTGATGAATGATTCACTCAAAGTCGAGTATGCAAACAACACATTAAATTCTAATAGGCGATTTATTTCAACATGCAAAAATACATTTTCATAGTTTAAATCCAGCGGATCCAGTGACGGCGACAGCCCAAATGCCCGGATGCACCATGAAGATCTTCAGCGGTGATCCGACGACCAAAGAAGTGGCCGAAAATGTAAAGATCGGCGATCCGTTGACGCTGCAAATCTCTTTAGATCAACAGGACACTTACGGTATCAGAGTGACGGATTGCATGGTCCGCGACGGATTGGGATGGGGCGAACAGAGATTGATCAATGCGGATGGATGTCCTTTGGATCCGGAAATCATGGGCCAGTTTGAGTACACGGACGATAAGACACGTGCCACCGTGCATTTTCAAGCGCACAAATTTCCCTACACTGCTTCCGTTTACTATCAGTGCAACGTCAAGTTGTGCGTGAAAGCCGATAATGGGTGCGAAAATATCACGGTAAGTTTTTCTTCTTTTCTTTTTGTTTCGTTTTTCTTTTTTTTTGGGTTTTTTTTCTTAAAATGCATTAAGGTTTCGTTGGGTGGTATACAATAAACAATAAATGCATTGCGGTTTCCGTCCGTCCATTGTCCGTCCATTAATAACACCGATAATGTTCTGTATATAAGAATAAGGTTCGTTGTACCTTCCTTCGTGTGTTTGTTGTGTTTTATTCATCTCGTTACGAAATTGGCTATGTGTATAGTAAAACCAATGAGGAAATTGTCACTTTGAATTGCGTTTCAATTAAACTTGTCGGCGATAAAACCGTTAAAAGTGTTAAAACTCTGCGTATAAAGAGGTTTTATTAAATCTCAATTAATATTGACCTTTGTAGTCTTTGCATGGGTCTTTTTTGAATTTCGGTTTCTTCCAGTTTTTGGCCTTTGAAATTTTTTCATTGAAATTTTGAAGTGTATAAGTTATAATTATATTAACTTCTTTCAAAATTTTTATGTCTTTTTGATGTTTTTCTTCAAGAAATGTTAATAATTAGGTTTTTATTTCAGTTTTATTTATTATACCGAAAACCAGCGGTTGGATTTGTTGTTTATTAAATTTTTTTGTTAAATAATTGTCAGTTTTGTAAAAGATATTCTTATTTTAAACATATAATTTATGTTGAAAAGTATAATTTTTCCATCGCAATTATATTGCACAAAGAAAAAGTGAATTTTACAAATGTTATAAAAAAATGAATAAATCATTCTTTATATGTGATTTTTAAAAGATCAAACGAAAAGATTTCAACATATTTTGACATTATAAACACATTATAACAAATTATTTATAAAACCCATATAAAACCACTTCAATCCAGAGCTTTATATATTAAAAGAAGTGACAGTCATTAAAAACGATGAATGAAAGCAAAAGTAAATGTTAATGAACGATAAATGAATCACCGATTTAAATTTCTCGAATAATTGCCCGAATAAAACACGTAAAAAGCATTATTGTGGACAAAAACAAAAAATTATCGTCGCTTTCAATGCTGATATATTCGCACAAAACAGGTAAATAATGCACACAACGTGAGACACTTTCATCTTATTTTAAATTCTTTCGAGTCTTTCGAGAGATTGTATATGTGCGCACACATAAAAAAAAAACGATGATAAAATATACGTGCAGCATTTCGAGACACCGCAAGTTCAACAACAACAGGATGTCCGATCCAAGGTGGAAGAAAGTGACTTAAGAGGCACGCAATGTCGTGAAACGTGATTCGAAACTATAATTTACTTAATCTACTAACTCGATTTGGCCACGACGATAGTAAAATTCATCTTCGATTTTTTTTATGTGTGTTTGGCCTAATCATATATTATAAATAAATGAAGATGTTTCTCTTTTTTTTTTATAAATCAAACAAATTTAAAGCGCGCGAAAGTGCGCAAGAGATTCTTTTTATTTTATTGAAATTCACAATGAAATTGACACTAAAAATAAATATGACCGCGGTTATTTTCTCATTATTCATTAAATTGTGGAATTTGTCTAGAGTTTTAATAAATTTCCATTATCTATCGAGTTTCGAGGTAATGATAATAAGCTGTGTGTGTGCCTTTTGAGGCGATACATTATGCGGTAAAGTCCCGTTGGACGAATGTTCTTCGTATATATGGACACAAGGACTATAAATTATATTGGTGAAGAAGTATGAATTATTGAATAATGAAGTACAAACAATACATTTACATAACAGATCATGAATCGTGTGCGGTGTACTTGACGGCGAATAAAAAATACACACTTATAGATACTGAAAGAGAGACAAAGACTGAAAGAGAGAGAGAGAGAAAGAAAACGCGTTGATCCTTTTGAACTTCGACCGGACAGATAGTAAAGATAGCTAACGGTCCTTAATATATTATGTACAAATACGGTAAACGATGTTAAAGGCACATAAATTGTTGCTATTTTTCCCATAAGGATGTGCACAACATATAGTTTACACTCGCATCTATTTATTGGTGTATTTGTAGTGAACAAATGTTTAACAAATCCTCTTTTTGTTTGATCCATTTAATTGAATTTCGATTTTCTTCGAAAGAAAAGTTTCCCGGTACTTGAAAAATGATCTCTTCGTATGTTTAAATGTCCCATAAAGTTTTTTCTGTAAAATCTCATAAACTACTACTAAAAACTACTAAAAAGGAGAATGTTTAAAGAGATTTGTTACAACAATAAAAGAATAATATGAAACGTCTAATAAAACGGTAAGGACTTTTATTTAAGGACTCAATTATCGTTTTTCGTAATGGTTTTTTAAAGCTTAAGAAGTCAATTATGTTTTTATTAATGTTTTGTTTATTTTTCCTGGTAAATTAATGAATCATTAACAGATTTAGTTAAAAAATTTAAATATTTTGTTTTGACTGTAATTTTTTGAACTCTTTATCTTATTTTAAAAAGTTGCTTCTTCGTGACATAAATAAATATAAAAAGTGAAATTTTATTTATGCGTGTTGAAAACTTTTGAAGATCAACGCACTGATTAATTTTGTCAACATTTTTCTTTCATTCTTTTACGTCTCAACAATGTTTTTCATGAAAATTCTCACAAAGCAGAAATATTTAGGAGCTGAAATATCAACTCCTAAAAAACCAAATCGGAACTTTTTTCCTATATTTTTCTATACATGGAAGTCGTTCTTCGGCCAACCAAACAGAAGAACCTTGAAAAAATCCTTAAAGAGGAAGAAATTTGAAAAAAACTTCTGCTTCGTATAGAGTACCTAATAAAGTAATTAACAAGTTTGAATGTCGTTTTTTTTTCAGCCATCGATTTGCAGTGGCAATCGTCTACGTAGGCAGGCAACAGATAACAGCGAAGGAACCCCGGCGACCATCGAGGTGTACAGCGGA
The DNA here is from genome assembly GCA_030264595.1 of Oligota sp. GC000189. NCBI lineage: Eukaryota > Metazoa > Arthropoda > Insecta > Coleoptera > Staphylinidae > Oligota > Oligota sp. GC000189. Next base: position 1,352,758 of record JARJEA010023217.1, read on the forward strand.
CTCTATGTCAACGAAGCCAATGACCTTTCGAAGGCAGGCTTGGACGACGATTCCGTATTTAGTGAAAAGGTTCGTATCATTTACCTATTATACCTATATACATATATACTACTGCTTGAAACGGCTCGAAACGGGCGTGTAACAACTTAAGTACCGCTTAATTGCGTCTCGTTTATAATTGACGCACTTTGTTCCCATCCGCATCTCTTCTATAATTACGATTGTACCATTGATTGTATATACTGCAAATTATACGCTAGATTGCTCGATCGTCTTTTCATTCTTTTTTCGTTTGTTTTTGCGTTTTTTCAGTATCCCGAAGATAGCATATGCATATCGCAGAGGAGCTTCGCCATCGGAATCTGCATAGCCGGCGTGATTTTGATGATCTTGGCAATCATCGCGATCCTCTGCATATTGACGAAACGAAGACGCAAGAAGACCACATCGAATCCGAGCAGTTCCATTTACAGCGGACCGTACACTAACAACACTGCCTATAGTCACACTAGTTAATTATAAACAATTAAAACGAAGCGAAGTCTAATTAAACAATTATTTAAGTACTTATTATTGACGAACATGTGCCATTCACAGTGTTTACAAACAACGCTCTTTTTATATTTTATTTTATAATAATATCAAGGCACGCACTTTTTTCACTATACTACTTGATTTGACTTGATTTTAAGCGCTAATACCTCAACTTTCAGTTTTTTTTTTTGAATTTTTTTATTTAATTTTTTTAGCGTACTTAAAAAAGCACAATAACCGTGATACTTAATCTTTTTATTTAATTGTTGCTACTTTACAACAAAGGGTTGGTGGTGGTCTCCCTAATAACCGCGCGAATACATGATAAATAACTTAAATTAAAAATGTACAGTTTGAATTTGATAATCTGAATTTATGTCGAGCGTGAAACTTTACTTTTAGTCCGTTTCTCACTCGCGACGAATCCAGTTTTATTAAATTTGAACTTTAAACAATTTTATTAAACTATATACGATATAACAATTGTCGTCGACTTCTCGTGAACTATTCTTCACTTGAATAACACGACACAAAAAAGGTTTAGAATCACAGGACATTTTTTGTTTCATTCTTCTATGTGGATCTAAAAAATTTAGGGTTTTCTTACGTGTAAATATATAGGATTTCTTTTGTAAATGTCTCTCTGGTTCTGAACCTTGTCCATTAGTAATGTGTAATTTAGCCAATTAAGGTACGAAACGATAAAATTATGCTTAAGGCTGCTCTCTCGTTTTGGGTTTGGAGTTGGGAAGGGAGTTAGCAGCATGGTCAGAGCGCGTAAGTTGTGAGAGACAGCTATAATTTTTATTTTTTAACAATTCTTCCATAACATCAAAAATTTCAATTTTTTCACAAAAGTAAAATAAATTTTAAATAAAATTCCCCACAGATTGATGGTTTTAAAATTTTGAATTTCACCATTCTTAGAATTTAACTTTTTTTAGGGGCCTTAAACGAAAAAAGTAAAACCATCAAAAAATCAGGAAAATTATTTTATTAATGTTCAGAAAATTTTAGCAAAATCTGCTGAAAACTGTGGCAAAATTGTTGAAATGTATTTTTCGCTAGTGAGAGAGCAGCCTTAAATTATTAACAGCAGCGATGTCATGGATGTTGCGTACGTTGTCTCTAGGCAGTATTAATAATTTTATTACTCCTAAACGAATAAAATGTTTACAACCGTATTGTGTTTTTTTTTTCGTTCTTTGTCATTAAATCCACACGTAAGAGGCTTTTATAGTCTCTTCAGTACACGCTCCACGTAAAGTACATCAAAATCCAAAAAAGTTTGCAATTTTGAATACATTTTTTATAGTTTTGTTCTTATATTTGAATTTTTTTAAATGTGGATATTTTAGGTAAACATTCATCGTTTTAAATGATGTTTAGGTTTTTAATCAAATGGTAATCATCCTGTAGATATAGAAATAGTCATCTGTTTTTTTGTTGAAGTACACAACTTGAGAAAAACTTCTTAAACGTTTAGGCAGTATTAATTGAATTAATTGAAATAACATAGAGCAAAGTCACGCCTTTTCTGTAATGGCCGACCAAAGTTTCCTTGGTAACCAAAAACAAAACCAAACAAAAAGTAGAAAAATCTTCTTGCCTTCACATTTCACACATTTAAAGCTTGTTTAAAGCGAATTCTACTAATATGGAAAGAAGACGAAATATAAAATGAAAAACAACATTTTATTTGGTGTTTTATTAGTTTTTTCACCGTTGAAATATCTGAAATAGTCATTTATTCTATGTAGAAGTATTTAAAGGAACAATTCTAGACAGTTTAAATTCAAAACATAGTGCAAGACACGCCTTTTTCGTAATGGCCGACCAAAGTTTCCATGGCAACCAAAAAACAAAAGCAAACAAACTCGAAAAACTTCAACATTTTACACATTTAAACCTTTTTCAAAGCAAATTCGAATAATTTAGAACAATATTGACTGAAAGAAAAATTGCAAACAACATTTCATTTGGTGTTCTATCTATATTTATATCATTTCATACTCCAAAAATACTATTTCAACAACTATAAATATAAAAACAGGTAAAACGATCTCCAAACAGAGAAAGAAACTAATTATCCAAAGTGGTCTCCCTTTCAAAGTACTTCTTCTCGAGCCTGCTGATCAAATCGATGAGTTTGGGATAGTTTTTGACGATATTCGCCAAATTAGCGCTGGCCAACGGTGTCGTAATGATCGAATACAAGTGACCGAAAATCAGAGCCTCCAATTCGGTAGGTCTAAAATGCACAATTAATCAAAACACACATTTATTGCAACAACATGTAATATAAAAAATATAATAACGCAGAGTCAAGAATTTTTATATCGGAAATCGATTGTCAAGGAAAAAAAATCAGGATTCGTTATTGGATACTTCCGGAGTGCAGGACGGAGATTTGAGGCTCCTGCTCTGACTCTAAAGGTAAAGGATCTTTATGAAAATATAAATGAGGGAACGATTTAAACGTACGTGCAAGACAATTCGTCGAATCGATTTCTTCGTGTAGGGTTTCAGGGAAAAATTCGTCTTTCGGTGATAAATTTGCGAATCGACTCGTTTGCAAAATTCCACCAATTTGGGAAACTTCATAACGCTCGCACTGATGCGAGAGGGCAAGGATGTGGTCAGGATTGTAAAAATGTGAGCGAAAACAAGAGCATCGAGTTCGGAAAATCTTCAAAATCCATTTTTTTTTAAATATTTTTTAAGAATTTATTAAAAAAATCAAAAAATCACTTACTTGTCTCCATAGAAATAAGGTCCATCATCCAGACGATCCGTTAATGATTGACAACAATGTTCAACATCATCAAAGACTTCTTCAAGTGTTTTTTCGTACCATCCTATGATTTTCAGTTTTTTCGTCTCTTCGTTGCGCTTCGTCCAACATTGCAAGTGGTTCAAAGGCCACGGGTACACAGAACTATACCTTGGTTTTGTGATTTCATTATAAGTCTCATTATCACACCAGCAAATGTACTGTTCTGCGTTTCCCAACACATTGTTTACCAAAGTCATATAGGCGCGCATATCGGCCTTGTTTTCTGCATCCAGGTGTTCCGTGAGTGTTATACCTTTGCCACCGACGAATTGGACGATGCCCTCGAGTTCGGAAATGACGAAATTTCCGCATTTTATAAACGGAACTTTCCCCGTCGGAGACATTGCTTCCGCATTGGCGCGGTACTCCACTTGATACTCCAAATTGCACATTTTTAGAAAGGTTTGCACGGCAAGACAATTGGCATTGTCTGGAAGCAGTATTTGTTCCATTTCATAGGGTTGATAGAGTTTTACACCTTTCGGCCATGGTTCTTGAACTAAAACCGTTAAAACACCAAAATATTACAAGATTTTTATGGTATTTATTGGATAGTGATACCTTTGTTCAATTGGTATTGTATTTTTTCAATTAAAGGAGCGTCAGGCATTTTAAAACTGAATTAGAGTTGTTTTTAATTCGAACTTTTTCACTTCTTTAGTTTCAATTTATAGGTTATAAAAGTTTTCAATATAGGCAACCTCATTAACGCGTATTTGAAATATTCAAATTTTAAACCGCGCGCGCAAACTTTAAAAACTTCGAAAACTAATGTAAAAGTGTATAAATATGCTTTAAATACCTGTGCGTAGTTGGGAAAAATCATAAGGAGCCACTCTAAAGTACTTAAGAGCTTCGGAATTGCGTCTATCTGGATCGCACATGAATTTATTGACATATTCGGATAATCGGCCACTAAATCCGCGCACATAACTTTTCCTCGATCTTCTCTCGGAATAATTGGTGCTCTGTCTTATGGTAATCTCCTCACTAGTTCCGAAACGTCCTTGTTTCCTTGTTTCGAACATCGATTCATCTTTAAGTTGGAAATTGTCCGGTTGACATTTTTCGTTCGGTTTTTCATTGATTTCCGAAATCATTTCCAACGGTTCTCTTGTATCTTCACTGGGACGGTCTATCTTGGACTCTTCTACATGAAAAACCATTTTCTGATCGGAACTTATCATTTGAATTGTACTTTTAACACGCGCAAAATCAGTGGCATTATTCGAAGTGGAATTATCCGCATTTTCGACACGAATCGCAGGATAAATGTCACTGCCATTATCCGAAGATCCTTCGCTTCTTATTGCGTATCCCTCGACAGTTTCTTCATTGTTTCCGTGCACTTCTTCTTCTTCTTGAATTAATTTTTGCTTTTGGTTCTCCTGTGCGTCTTCATCGATAATTTTGGTGCCCTTCAATTTTTCCAACTCTACCGATACCGGTGCGTCGTGAATATCATTGTTTTGTGGGTCTGTATGCATTTTAAATAGATTTTGGTAGGATTTTCTTTAAAGAATAGAGGATTTCGCGAAGTTTCGCGCCATGAAGTTCAATTTGAAGTTCGATTCGCGACAGCGCCAAAAGCGACGTCTATCTTGACATCGGCCAACTATTTCTCCGACTTCCTTTTCAACAACACAAAATGTCTAAGCGAGGTGGGTACGAATTTAATCTTAAAAAATCCAGTTAATCCGCGTTTGAATCAAGTGCAAAATCGTAAAATTTGATGGTGGTTTCATCCCCGTTTAAGTTACGATAAAAATTTCGCAGTGTTTTGCAACTTCTACGCCGTCTTTGGCAAAATTTGTTTTTACGAGGTTATGTTTTCACGATTATGATTAAAAACATGTTTTCCGTGGTGTTTTAGGTCGTGGTGGTTCAGCCGGAGCCAAATTCCGGATATCTCTGGGTTTGCCCGTAGGCGCCGTTATCAATTGTGCTGATAACACCGGTAAGACCCTAAAAATTCATCCGTCAAAAATTTTTTCATGTTTTCATGTTCATTGCAGGTGCGAAAAACTTGTATGTAATTGCCGTGCAAGGTATTGGTGGTCGTTTGAATCGATTGCCGGCGGCCGCATCTGGTGACATGATCGTTGCGACGGTGAAAAAGGGAAAGCCTGAACTCCGTAAGAAGGTAATGCCTGCAGTCGTCATCAGGCAACGCAAGCCGTTCCGTAGGAAGGATGGTGTGTTCATCTACTTCGAGGATAATGCAGGAGTCATTGTCAACAACAAGGGTGAAATGAAGGGATCTGCTATAACGGGACCTGTTGCTAAAGAATGCGCCGATTTATGGCCCAGGATTGCTTCGAACGCTAGTAGTATCGCCTGAACAGAATTTGGTTATTTAAAGTAATAAAAAAAAAGGAAAAAACTTGAAAGGATTTGTCTTATTTTTTTTTTAAATCACCAGGTAATTAGTTTTTTTTTTATTATTATTATTTTCCTTGTTTAGAAAAATTCTTAGAAAAACATTTTTTTTTACATTCATCAATTTTTAAAGTATTTGTTTTAAAAATCTGTGGGGGTGATTACATTGTAACATAAGTTGGAGTCGTCATGACTCCGCAATTGTTCTTTTCGGCCGACATGAGAACGTACCCATCGTTGCCCCAATAGTTGGACCAACTGTTTTTGATCAACCAATAGTCTTTGCCTTTCATTGTACCGTAACCCACGGCCAATACAGCGTGATCCAATTCGTCCACTTTGTTACCACTAAAAAATTACATAATTGCAAAAACCGTACTTTAAAAAAATTAATATTTACCAAGTGGGTTCAAAGTAGACCCCATTTGAGTAGAAACTAAAAGTGCGATGACTTGCATCGATGGCCACGCTAATGGGTCCGTGCTTGAAGATGGCCAATTTCAAAGCGTCTTCGTCCCCGGAGGTAACATTGACAAATCCGGTGATTTTCGCCGTTAGACTCACATTATTCGCGTGACAATAACCGTCTTGCCCTAAATAGGGCCCGTATTCTTCTTCGGAAGGAATGCCTCCATGTTTAATCATCCATTCGTAAGCGCGGAAATCCTCGCCACCGTCGCAACCGTTATTACCATAGCTAAAACCCCATTTCGGTCATTTTATAACATTTTTACAATTTTTATAACATTTTTACAATTTTTATAACATTTTTATAATTTATATAAAAAATCTTGTAAATTACTCACCCCCATGAACAATCGATGAGCGCCTGTTGCGATAACCGTACCAATTGTCCGGTTTTCAAGAAATAAGCGCCCTCGATCGCGCCCACCGTGCCGAAACTCCAACACGATCCGCAAACGGATTGATCTTTAACCGGCGTGACCGCCCCGTAAATTCTCCAATCGAACTGATCGGG
>JARJEA010023217.1:1577117-1592848 GCA_030264595.1 Oligota sp. GC000189
GTTTTCGGTTGCAGCTCCCCAGGGACATTTAATTAAACTGGACTTTCGCGACTGGTTCGAGTTGGAGCCGAGCACCGATTGCAAGAACGATTACCTGGAGGTGCGAGACGGCAGTCACGGTTACAACAACTTAATGTCCGGCCGATTCTGCGGAACGAATTTTCCGCCGATGCTCACTTCCTCCGATCGGCACCTGTGGATCCACTTCAGATCCGACGAAAATATCGAGCATCGCGGATTCAAGGCCGTTTACGAGTTCATACCGAGACCCTCTTCATGTAAGTCGCCCTTTTTGTTATTAATATTGTATATAAGCAGTTGAGGATACAACGGAAATCGGTTTTCTTTAAGCGTATATATGTATATTTAGATTTTCGGGTATGGCCTCTTGGGAAAAATCTGTTTTTTCTTCCTTCCTATTTTTTTTTATTAAAAGTGCATGTACTAGGTGCCGGCAGATGGTAATAATAATAAAATCCAAGGGATTCTGGGGATTTCTTTGATGTGTGTTTGCATGCATGCAGTGGATCTCAATTTTACGACAGGGGTTCACGTATAGTGTAAGGGCTTCATACAAAAGGGCTTCAATGTGTGCGCTTCAATTTTTTACACATTATTATTGAGCCCTGTTTACAGTGTGGCCCTTTTGGACCTTTGAATTTTTAGTGGGCCACTCTGTATATAGTACGAAAGACGATGAGGGAAAAAGTAATTATATCGGAAATCAATTGATATATAAATTATGGAATTTTCAAGTACTAATTTTGTATAGATTGTTTTCGTTATATCAGCGCCTCATGTTCAATTACGACGACCAATCAAAAAAGCAATGAATATTAAATAGAGAGCAAACTGTTTGTATGTGCTATACATATATAGGGTATATACAGAGTGAACAACATGAAAATGATGGTTCGTAATTGAGCTTTGATTGTTTCATAAATATTTATTTTTTCATCGGAATGTGTGCGTGCAATCAATGAGACTAATTGCTCATGTTATTTATATAAACAACCATAATCACATATCGCAAAAAAACAAAATGTGTTCATATATGTTCATCAAGAAATGTTTGCTAAAAGGAAATTTACATATAATATTAATGTAATTCTGATCTGAAAATTATTATTATATTATGCGATTCGGCTATAAATTTCATGTATAGGCTAATGGTTTCCTATAACGTTATCCTTGTGCGCAACACATGAGACTTTGCCTCCGGAATGCCTAATGAACCGGAAAAAGATGCTGCACGTGGTTTACACATCAAGTGGGTTGCTCAAAATATCCATAGATTTTTTGTTTTAATACTGATAAATGCAATCAAATCGAATTGAACAAAATAATTAATGGTATATATGGACGAGTAAAGCTTAGTAATAGATATATCTATATTATTCAATTATGTGCAAATGATAATTAATTAGCAAACTTCACAATTAACGTGTGCGGATGTGTAATTTCATCGAATATAGTATAATCCACACCGTATCATTTCATATCATTTCATCGAGTCAATCAATTAGACTTGTACCTATAATATGCACAGTATGCGAACACTATGAACACACACGTTTGTCGATTTTGACACTCATTTATTCGAAAGTAATTAAATGCGTTCAGTTTTCCACATAGATACATCCGCGCCCACAAACACAGCGCGAACGCTTCAATAATACGCTTGTTTATCTAATTAATTTGAAAATATGTTGCCATCTAGAGCGTGTATGTATCCATTATATTCGAATTTCCAAGTTCTCCAATATGTATATACGAGATCCTATATATATACAATACGAGATCCTATGTATATATAGGTATTAATCATCAACGCATTTGTTTTTATATTTTGTATATGATCCGCCGCGGTTAATTTGATGATGTTTAGTCGGAAAGCTTGTTAATTATTATTACTTGGCGCTGTCTGTCGTATGTCGCGTTTTTTTTGTTTTACGTTATATGCTCGTGTGTTTTGCACCCTTTTTACTCGCATTCGGCGTGTGCGGGGCTAACAACATAAAGCAAAAGTTTTTCCATTTCCATGCCATGTTGTGTGCAACGTGTACCTACTCGTTGCTCTATTTATCGAAACGAGCTCTCGCAGTCCTTCAACAACGACGAGTCCCTCTGTGCGCGCTCTATCAAAATCGTCGACATGGTTTTATATTAAATACAAAAACGCAAACAGGGAAAGTTTTATTATTCCAAGAACCAAGAACATATCGAATGTTGTAAAAAATAATGTTTTGTATATTATGGTAAAAAAAAAAACAATGTTTTGTCTATTATGGTAAAAAAAACAATATTTTATATATTATTTATGTAAAAAAAATTATTTTTTCTAAGTTTGAAAAAAGTTTATCGTTCGAAAAAAAATAGTAAAAATTAATATTTTTTAATTAAATTGTACAAGCAGTTAGACATTAAATAGCGTTATATTTTGGTGAAAAAATTAAATAAATCAAATAACAGATTCAAAAGTTATTCATATCGATCTCCATTATCGAATAACTCGACGTTTTTTCAAGTCAAATTATAAAGTTTTTCGGAAAAAATAGTAATAATTACTATATTTTAAAATGGGGATGAAAAATTTCACAAGTGTCACAATATAATACATATAGTATATATATAATAATATTGATGTGTTGCGGTACGGTTTTTTATTTTCATGGCGCGTTGATCACGCCGCGCACGGACACGGAAAATGGAAAATAATAAATCACACGCCCAATATTTTTCATTCGCTCTCTAATATACACACTATATCCTATATATATATATTCAGTATACGTAATAAATATACACAGATGGTTTACATGTAACACGCTCTTCACACAGTGAATTCATTATTCGTATATGTAGTATATTCCGGGCAAAATAATGGCCTGATATAATTGATAATAATTAATTGTGCGCCCCGCTGAATGTCGAAATAAAAAACCCATTTTGTAAAAATGTCCCGACCGACGCGACGAGTAATAAATGCCTTGCTATAAATGTACCTATAAATTTATTCGGGCGATTGACAGGCCAATATAATTATATTATTAGCTGTACCGATAATAAAATCACCTTTACTTTAATGATCGAACATTAACAATACCAAAATAATTCTCTCAAGCGTAATCTCGACAATATATTAAATAATTTGGGTATTTTTTGTTTGGTTGCAGTGTTGACACCGGAAATACGACCGTGCGTAATCGACGTAACCGGAAACCAGGGATTTCCCAAGAAATCGGACATAAGCAACGAAACGTTGGAATTCAATGCCAAATTCGGTCTGCCCATCGATTGCATTTGGGCGATTAAAGTGCGAGATGGATGGCGGGTAAGTTTTCACACACACACACACACACACATTATTTCATTTCAAAGTCCCTTTATAAAAAGAAATCTTTAAAAAGTTTCATTTGGCTAATATGTTCATTATGTTGAAAACTATACCTATATAACAAAGAGTTTAACTTTTTGCAAAATTGAATGCTTTATAGATTTAAAAAGTGCAGAATAAGAGTTTCTTGTTTCGAGAACTTGATCCTTGATTAACTATAAAGTTTCCTCTGTGTAAAATTCACTATATGAGACCATTCTTTATCCCGATATACAGAAATAGACATCTTATATATTCTTTTTATACAATGGTAGTGTACGGTATTTATGTATCAAGTCATGTGCAACGAGTATAAATGCGGATATCGCATATATATATATAACAAAAAGGTGCATAGAGTGTAATGTTATCAGTTCCAATGTATATTCGGTGTTCGTATGTATGTGTTTTACTGGTGCACAAGGTATATATTATGTATATAAGTATATAACTAGAGAGTTGAAATCGAACGTGTGCGATATGTACTATCTATTTACTTGCGCTTAATATATAACCTTTTGGTAAGCATAGGTGAAGCGTACAAAATTAATTATCAATGAGTTAGAAATTAATTAATTGCACACAATTGAGAGTTCCAATTTAGTACGTATATTCTATTCAAGTTCATTTTAATTAACTTTCTGATCTTTTGTATGCGTTTATTATATATTACGCATTCAAATTTAATAAATTTACTAAATTTACACATGATGGATTTAAAATCAGAATTTTATGTTAAATGTACGTTTTGGCAAATATTTACTCATTATTTCATTATTTCAACGGATTATTTATATAAAATATTTAATAAACATTTTGTTTATATTTATGGTTGATTTATTATTTAATAACCTTTTGATAGTTGTTTAAATTGAAAAAGCGATTTTTAAATCATAAATATGTCTTAAATTCATACGGATTCGGATATAATCAGATTTACTTTGATTTCTTGCTTAGTGGACTCAATCGAGACCTTATCTATTCATCATTAGCTTTGGTAAAGGTCTCTTCATATATAACTGAGATAACTAAGAGCAAAATTATATGGTCAAAAGCTCAAAATCACCGACTCAGAATTTTGTTTAAGCCATATATTTAGCGTTTGAGAGTTGAATTAGGTAGTTTACTTGTGAAGTTTATGGTCTTATTAAGTTTCCGTAATATTGCATAGTTTGACACGCGTTTTAACTTTAAGGCAAATTAGTCTTAATTTGGTTAAAATGTTCGCGCTTTGATCTTTTCACCTTTTACCTTTTGCATTATATAAAATTAACTAAATCACTAAGATTCTTGCTTTTTAATTGAATAAATAAAATTATTAAAATGTTCAGGGCTTCTAAATTGCGAAAATCATTTGTTATTTATTTATTTTTTGTGTCTCAGCTTTATTTCGACTTAAGTTTTAATTCATATAATATTAAAATGATTAAAATTGAAAAAATAGATTTCTATGGTTATAAAAAATAACTCAAATGAGATTATAATTCTATTCAGACTCTTTGCTATTTTAATTTTCTTGTTGTTTTCAACCTAATGATTAATTAATTAAGATAATTGAAACAATAAATCACTCGTTTAAAGGATTTCCAAACATAGTTCTTTGAAATTAAACACTAAAACACTTTAAACTATATTTTGTTTTCACTGAAAATATATTTATGCAGAAATTTCACTTTATTCTTAGTCTTAGTCTTAGTTTTCTTTAATACCTTTATTAATCAATTAACAATATAAAGATTTTATACCAAAACTGTACAAAACACAAAGAAACAACCGCGCTAATTCTGTACTTAAATAATTAATAACAATTAAGGACGTTATTATTCAATTAACACTGTCTTATCGTAATTACCACGTAATGATAATTTGAAATTAGCTGTTGGTAATTCTATTAACCTTAATTGGACCGAGAAGAATTTCAAATTATGAAACGATTTAGCATAATGCGGCCAAGATAGCATAATCAGAAGCAACACTAATTAACATTAAATTCCAATCAATCGACCTAATGCACATAATGACAATAATATACACACATAATTAACACATTTAATTTAAACTGTAAAAAACTAAAATCGTAGTAAAAACGAAAGTTTTATGAAAACGTCTCTATTTGTAAATTTTATATTATGAGTCGATTGTTTAGCGTTGCTAATGAGATCCGTTTTTTGCATACGAATGCACTCGAAGAGGCTTTACTTTGCTAGATGCAAAATACACGTCATAATGGTTTAAAGCGAATAAATGGTATATAGAAGTGGAAGCTGTGCGAAAATTGCTCTGCATGCGGCACTCGGCGTTTTGCACTCGACGTCCGAAAACCGCAATCTAGACTCCCTTTAAACATTGTCGAGTCCTTTAACTCGCAGCTCTCATATCTGCATACTTTTATACATGTTTCACCTATACACACACACACACCCACACACACACTGAACGTGCATCTATTTACGGTTGTGTGTGCGGGCATTAAAACCGCAAGGATGGAACGAGACGAAGAGTGCGGAACAGGGCGGAATGAAAAAGATTCAATTTTATTAAAATAGTTTCCGTATAGTATACGGAATTTAATCTCGGGGGAAGTAAAAGTTAAACAAGCGGTTTTTCGGTCAAACTCAAATCAGGTTTCTAATGAAGACTCACAACATACAGAAACATTTTTATTAACATCTTTATAATAACAAAACAAAACAAAACGGTTTTTTCATTTTATTTTCTTTTTGTTATCCGCATTTATTCACCCAATTTCGTGTTTATTAGCTCGTTGTCGTTTGTATTTTTCGTCGAATTACAATTACAAGACATGAATGCTAAAAAGCGAAAAAAGTCGGGTGTGTAGACAAAATAAAAACCAACACACACACATTTAATGCGTGCGGCGGTTTTAAGTGTATAATATAAGTGTGTAAAAGCAAAAATATACCGAGAGAACAGAACAACAACAACAAAAATATCGTAAAGAGGAAACAGGCGCGTCTGCAAGTGAATTATTTATAACTTTTTGAGAGCGCCAACACACACACTCTATATCTGTCTCCTTTCTCTATATACCGCGCGCACTATCGCACTTAATTTATGTCATTGATAAATTTCTACAATGCAACAATGAAAAAATCCTCAATCGATCTCAGTAGCTGTATAGGTATATATATTTTATATATATGCTTTCTGTTTCATTGTGTTCACATGATATAAGTTTTAGACCGTATAAGAGGTTCTCGGAGCTTGTTGTTGACTTGTATGTGAAGGCGCCGGTCGCCACGCAAATCCCCATGTATACACACGGAGATTTTACTGTAAAGGGTGAAATGTCCGGACGCGAATGATGGTTTATTGATTTTTTGTTTTCGCTAAACCGATTTATTTGAAAATTCACGCGTTCGGTGCAAAATTTACTTTCGTTTTAAGAATATATGTAACATATCAGAAAAGAGTTTTTTTTTTAGTATTTTTTCATTAAATTTAGTAAATAACTTTAAAACAACCTGAAACTTGACATTTTCAATGAAAATTAATCTAAGTCGTAACAAAATTAGCAAAATTTAAATTTATTTCCAGAAAATTGATGTTTTTTTTATTGAAATATGTTTTTTATTCAACAAAATTAAATTTCTTTCGAAGACTTTTTAGATTTTTTTGTCATGAAATTTAGTAAATAGCTTTGAACAACTTTATTCTCGATGAAATTTCAGTTCCTTCAATAAAAATTAATCTAAGTTTAAAGAAAATTAGCCAAATTTAAATTTATTTCCAGAAAATTGATGTTTTTTTATTAAAATATGTTTTTTATTCAACAAAATTAAATTTTTTTCGAAGACTTTTTAGATTTTTTATCATGAAATTTGGTAAATAACTTTGGACAACTTCATTCTCGATGAAACTTCAGTTACTTCAGTAAATAATAATCTAAGTTTAAAGAAAATTAGTCAAGATTAAATTTATTTCCAGAAAATTGATATTTTTTATTGAAATATGTTTTTATTCAACAAAATTAAATTTCTTTCGAAGACTTTTTTGATTTTTTATCATGAAATTTAGTAAATAACTTTGAACAACTTCATTCTCTATGAAATTTCAGTTACTTCAATAAATATTAATAAGTTTAAAGAAAATTAAGCAAATTTAAATTTATTTCCAGAAAATGGATGTTTTTTTATTGAAAAATGTTTTTTATTCAACAAAATTAAATTTCTTTCGAAGACTTTTTAGATTTTTTATCATGAAATTTAGTAAATATCTTTGAACCACTTCATTCTCGATGAAATTTGAGTTCCTTTAATTAAAATAAATCTAAGTTTTAACAAAATTAGCCAAATTTAAATTTATTTCCAGAAAATTGATATTTTTTATTGAAATATGTTTTTTTATTCAACAAAATTACATTTCTTTCGAAGACTTTTTAGATTTTTTATCATTAAATTTAGTAAATAACTTTGAACAACTTCATTCTCGATGAAATTTGAGTTCCTTCAATAAAAATTAATCTAAGTTTAAAGAAAATTAGCAAAATTTAAATTTATTTCCAGAAAATTGATGTTTTTTTTATTAAAATATGTTTTTTATTCAACAAAATTAAATTTCTTCCGGAGACTTTTTAGATTTTTTATCATGAAATTTAGTAAATAACTTTAAACAACTTTATTCTCGATGAAATTTGAGATGCTTCAATAAAAATTAATCTAAGTTGTATCAAAATTATAAAAAGTTCTCTTAAAAAACTAATTTTTCATTAAATTTTTCTCCCTAAAAACTGAAAAGTTCTGCTGATAATTTTAATCCCATTTGCAGATTTAAGCAATGTTTTTTTTTAAACACTTAAACTGACATTATCTATTTCCTCATTATCATTATCCCATCATTAAAAATCATTATAATTAATTTTTCATCTAAAAAAACTGAATATAATGCGCATACCAAACCGTTAAAAAAAAGAAACATTTATTCGAACGATGAATACAATCCTGTGTATATAACAAAAGTTTCATAAGTAGAAAAATTCAATGCCAATGACACATTTATTTATATCGCTTGCATTGGAAGCGATAGAATGTAAGCTTTTAGTGGCCGAAAAGAAAAATAAAGAAATAAGACAGTAGTGAAAGAAGAAGAAAGTTTCCCGCGGCATTGTCTCCGCATTTCCATTGTTAAACTATACACTTATACTCCGATGCTTATCGTCGTCGTTCCCCGCAAATGGCCACACATTGAAATCTGCTCCTCTCCTCGTCGTCGGCATAGTCGGCGAGATACAATTTATAACTATAACTATGGGAACACTTTATTCATTGCAGATCCAACTATCGTTCAAGGATTTCGATCTGGCGAAACCGAACGACTGCGAGAGCAATTTCGTGGACGTGTTCTCCGACAGGACGGATATCCCGTCGAGGAAGAATAACTTTTGCGGTTCCATTGCCGATACCGTGCTGTCGGATAATAACGTCATGTTTATAAGATTCTTCGCGGAACCCGTTGCCAGCAAGAAGTCGACGTTCGAGGCCATTTTCACGGCATACAGAGATATAAAGTCAAGTAAGTGCCTATACGTCTATGTATACTATATCTATGTGTGTCCATGTGTGTGTGGGTGCGTGTGTGTGTGTGCTACTGATGTCGGTACTTTATTACATCTCGCGTTTTATACTTTTGCCACCCCTTTTTTTTTCAATTGAAGCGCTCGCTCTACCTTTTTAGCATATTGGATTGCGTTCGCACTTCACCTAATAGATTTGCAAATGTTCGTTTCGTCGCCGCTCATCATTTTATTCGAATTAAATTCTCGCTCTATAGTATGGGAAATTTCGCTCTTTGTGCGCGCGGAAAAAACGGCGTGCATCAAGGACGGCGAAATTGCGATTAGTCATATAATGAAGCTTGTCGATTGACGATTCACATGATGATATATGCTGAGTTAACGAGCTTCGGGATTTTCAGCTCGACCTAACCATGTTACATTGAAATCGTTTTGTAATTACATCTATAAAGCGGAGACCGGCTCTATCGATCCACAAATAGATCCGACAAATAGCCTCGATGTAACCGATAGAAGAATTAAAAACTCTTTCGTCCAATCTCTCGAAATGCACCACGCAGGAAAATTGCGCTCATTTCGTCCTCATTTCGCCTAATGCGCATATTTTTTTCATATATCAAAAAATATATATCTATATTAAAGTGTTTCATCTGCGATCTGCGATCTGCGATCTGCGATCTGCGATCTGCATATGTTTCATTAAAATGTTTATATCTATAATACTATTTACTACGAAATGTCTATTTTATATCCGTTTATACATTTTGCGTTTAGTTTTAATGTTGTTTACGGTATAAATTAAAGTTTAAAGTAACGTTTATTTAAAAATCAAAGCGAACTCATACGCACACATTTACACACACACACACACACGGAGGAAGAGAGTGAGAGGGAAAGAGAGAATTGTTCTAGAGATTTATTTTGGAGCATGTGTATGATGTATCCTTTTACTCACTGCGCCGTTTTATTGTTTGAAAAGCGGAAAACGTAAATAAACGCATTTTGCCATTTGCATATAAACATGTGTCAATTATTCATTACCGGAGCGCGCGCTTTCGAAATTCGCAGTGTTCGAAATTCAGAGAGTCGCATATTACGCAGTATTTACGCACGCGAAATGTTTTATTATGCGATTATGAAATATTCATTTAGCCGAATTAATTATTAAAGAGTTCATCATTTTTATGCGCGCTATATGGTGCGGTCGTGCGTTTTCAACTTTGAATCGTTTTTTTTTAATGAAAGTGAATTATTGTTGTTTGTATTTGTGCTTAGGGTTATTAACAAATCGAGTTATAACGCAAATTTCAAGTGAAATACTTTAGAAATATATTTTTGTAAAAATAAACAGTAAAAAATTTTTGATTAATTACCAAAAGTTAGATATTTTTTAAGTCCTTTTTGATGAAAATTGAAAAAGTAGAAAACCCTTAAAAAATTAAAGTCCTAAGTTGATTGATTAAAGGGTTATTAAAGTTTAAACTTTTGTTTCATCCCTTATGAACTGAAATTTTGAAAATAATTATTGTTTTGCCAGAATTTTTTTGATGAATAATGACAAAAATAGAAATCCTTAAAATTTATTTTCTAGTTTAATTGATTTAAAAGTTTTTTAAGTTTAAAAGTTCATTTCAACCCTTAAAAACGAAAGTATTTACCTTTACATTTTAAAAAATAGAAACCCTTAAAAAATAGTTTTTAGCGTTCAAACTTTCATGGAAATTGTAAAAAATAGAAATCCTTAAAGAAATTAATGTTCTAAGTGTATTGATTTAGGAGTTATTAAAGTTTAAACTTTTGTTTTAACCCTTATAAAATGAAATTTTCAAAGAAATTATTATTTTACAAAATTTTTAGATAAAACAGGACAAAAATATAAAACCTTGAAATAATTTTTATTTCTAGTTCAATTGATTTAATATTTTTTAAAGTTTAACGTTCGTTTCAAGCCTTAAAGACCGAAATTTCGAAATTTCTAGATAAATTAATTGAATGTGAAAATAAATTTAATGAGATATTGAAGTTTAAACTTTAGTTTCAACCCTTATATCGTAAAATTGTCGAAAAAATTATTGCTTTTCTACATTTTTAGACATAAAATTAATAAAAAATAAAATAACACTTGAAAAAATTAATATTGTAGATATTGTAGATCAATTGATTTAACAGTTACCAAAGCTGAGACTTTTGATTTAGCCATTAAAAAAAAAACTTAAACAGTCGAAAAAAAATCATTTTTCACCAAATTTAGAATGAAATATAACTGAAACACAAAGATTTGAGATTTATCGCACAATTCACAACCCAAACAAACTTTCTTAATAACACTCGTTATACACCACTTTTTCACAAAAAGCCGAAATGTTTGTCGGTCGCGTTTTCAATTAAAGCACACCCCGGAAGTCCCGGAAGTCCCTGAAGTCGTCTTTAACGTTAACTTTTCATAACCTTATACAGCTATACTATACAGAATATATAATAGCGACGATTAACGAAATATCGTGACATTCTTGATAAAATCGCGTATATTATACGTGTTAAATGCCTATTATATTATCTAAATATAAAGTTGTTGAACAAAGTGTGTGTGTATGCGCGAAACAAACTTCGCCCTTCTCACAACTCGCGTATACACAACGTGCGCTTTTGTTCAACTTACAATAGGTGTAATTGTAGGTAATAATTGCCTTCTCGCAAGTTCACTAATTTAACTAAATCCGACTTTATCACGAGTACACTTTACACTTGTACTATAAAAGGACGACACTCACTGCGTGCAGAGAGAAAATTAATTTCATGCCATAAATATTATAACGAACTAAATTTTCAAGTGTTTTGTGCGTTTTTTTCTTTCTTGGAATATAATTTTCACGATTCGATTTTTGTGCGTTTGTATTTTTGTGTTTTTGTGTGTGCGCGAAGTGCGAGTGAGTGAGCGAATGAACGCGCGCGGATGAAACGTTTTGTACTTTTCGAATTGTATCCATAAAGGAGGAAATTGGGAGTGCATTAAGGCAAACACTTTATTCCTCGTTACGCATATAAATCTCGATGTTGAATTATACAAAAGCTCTTCACACGTGTTCACCGTGATAGTGTATGCGAGAAACGTTTCCACAATTCCACACGCGCTGAAAAACGAGCCATAACAATAGCGATAATAGTAGGTACCTATATCTACGTTCGACGATGATATGCGGGGGTGCAAATAACGAGATGTGTTCGATATTTGTATAATTGAAGTGAAAATTCTTTTTATATATAGATGCCGAATGTGCCGCCAACGAGTTCAACTGTGAGGATGCCACCTGCATAGCCTACGAACTCAAATGTAATCGCATCTTTAATTGCCGATATCAGTGGGACGAAGGCGACTGTGATGTAAGTTTCGTACATTTCATATTTTTCGTTTTTTTTTTCTCATTTTGTTATATTTACGGTATATATAAATGTGCAATGACGTTTTTCCCGAACAATTAAGTTTTATTTTATACACGGATTTATAAATTGCGCGAGTCCTGCGGGATATTGTGTATTTTCATATTTTCGTTAAATATGCTGTATTTATATCACGCGCATTGTCGTAGTAATTACTGAGTCGCCCTCGGTAATGGTGCAAATGCGATACGAAAGTTTTATAATTTAGTTATACGCAACAAGCCATTCCGAAGCCGCGAAGTACTTTTCATATCGAGGAGAATGAATTGTGACGAAATCCCCCAGTCTAACTATAATTACGTTTTACATGCACAATACATGCAAGCGGAAACATTTTAATATCAGATTTGTTTTTACTAAAGACGAAACTTTCTATTTTTCTATTCTATTTTTCATTTTTCTATTCAATTTTCCATTTTTCTATTCTATTTTTCATTTTTGTGTGTCGTCCAGGGCAATTGGACATATATAAAAAACAAAATACCGTAACTATTAACTAAAACTAAACAATCGCGTTTGTTTGTTTGTTTTGCGAATAAATTGCCAATTTACCTTTTCGGACGCATAGAATATCTATACCTATAACACGTGCACGTAGGTGGAAATTGCTGACGCGGTCACTCTTTTTTTTTTGTACAACTGATTGTGATTGTTGCGTTAATCTAAAATTCGATGCGCCTATTACATATGGGGATTCATTTAATTTACTCCGTTGTTATTTGGTGTTATTTACTATATATTTTGTCTATTGTTTTAGGGTATACTGGTGGTAAGCTTAATTAAGGGTTGACCGTTTTATTTTCCGTTTTTTCGCTTTTATCCGCCCTCGAACCAATTTAAACTATCACACAGTTAATTGCGTGCGAGGTACACATACAATTGAAACGAAACAAAACGAAAAAAAAAATATATATTGTTTATTTTCAAGACACAAATTGCAGCTTCATTTGAGTAGTAGACTAGTAGTTGATTAGTGCTAATTGGCCAAAACGTTTTATATGAAGTGATGATGAATATATATAGATATAAAAAAAGATTTTTTGTAGAGCACCCCTTTATTAGTCTTATTGTGGATTATATAATTATAAATAAGTTTTGTGTAGTAGATTGTTAACCGAATTGCGAAGCACCGCACTTGAAAAGTGTTCTTGAGGGATTGTGCGATTTTATGATGGCCTCTAATTTAATCTAATTTCAGAGTACTAAAGCTGTGCCGCTTAGTGAGAACCACATAATCATCATAATGGTGATCTTCACCCTTATCTTATCCGGAATGTGTTTCACCTTCATCTTTAACTGCGTCAAGAAACTCATCAGGGACCATCGGACCATACAGGTTAGCTATTTGTTTTTTATTTTTCGTTTGAAAACAGATAATTCATAGGTAATTTATTCCTTCGTGTGGGAAATCAAGACATTTTTAGATATCTTTTATAAATTTTCCACAAAATGCAATTATGTCACAAAAATCACGGAATTAGTCAAAATAATTTTTTTTTAAATAGAATTTTTTTTAGGAAATTTTATGAATATTTTCACAAAACTTTACTAAATGATAGATAATTTATTCTTTTATATGGTAAATCAAGAAATGTTTGGATATCTTAAGTAAATTTTCCACAAAATGCAATTATGTCACAAAAACACGGATTTAGTCAATAATTTTTTGAAAAATTGAATATTTTTTAAAAAATTTAAAATTTTTTAGAAAATTTTATAAATATTTACACAAAACTTTACTAAATGATGGACAATTTAATCCTTCATATGGGAAATCAAGACATTTTTGGATATCCTTGGTAAATTTTCCACAAAAAGCAATTATGTCACAAAAATCACGGATTTAGTCAAAATATTTTTTTTTAAATGGAAAATTTTTTAGGACATTTTATGAATATTTTCACAAAACTTTACTAAATGATAGATAATTTATTCCTTCCTATGGGAAATCAAGAAATTTTTGGATATCTTTGGTAAATTTTCCACAAAATGCAATTATGTCACAAAAATCACGGATTTAGTCAAAATAATTTTTTTTTAAATGGAAATTTTTTTAGGAAATTTTGTGAATATTTTCACAAAACTTAACTAAATGATAGATAATTTATTCCTTCCTATGGGAAATCAAGAAATTTTTGGATATCTTTGATAAATTTTCCACAAAATGCAATTATGTCACAAAAAACACGGATTTAGTCAATAATTTTTTTAAAAATTGCACATTTTTTTAGGAAATTTTATAAATATTTTCACAAAACTTTACTAAATGATAGAGAATTTATTTCTTCATATGGGAAATCAAGAAGGTTTTAGATATCTTTTGTAAATTTTCCACAAAATGCAATTATGTCGCAAAAAACACGGATTCAGTCAAAGCAGTTGAAATAAGACTAGAGTAAAAAACTTCCGACTTTTTCTTTTGCCAAAATAGCGAATAAATAATATCCATTTATCAAAAACCAAAAGTAAATCGGTTTTGATTTTGCTCTCTCATACTCCCTTAGAATTACATACGAGAGAGTCGCGAACAACAGCTGAACGAGCTGGACAAACAACAGGACGAAATGGACAACAAGCGAATGATAACGAAAGTGGGCAAAGATTTGCGATCACGTTCGAACAGTTCGCAATCTTCCGACATATCGCACAACCAGCGGTGCAACAACACGTCCGCATTGATGACGAACAGCAGCACCCCGTGTTACGTGCCCGGCGGCGAACTGCTGCCGATTCTAATTAGAAACGAGCACTCGGTGAACGGAGACATTTACTCCGTCCGTCACGGCTCCTACGACGAGGAAGAGGCGGCGACCGCAGTCGGACATCAGCCGGAAATGTGCGATAGCGCTTGCCAAACAAGGGAGAGTCTCTTCAATAACGGCGGCGGCGGCGGCAACGGTGGCACTTACGCAACCGGATCGGGACACAGTACGCCCAATCACAGTTTAACGCAGCATCAGACGAAACCGAGTCCGCCGGCACCGTTCAGCACGTTCGGCTATAAGAAGGAGACCAAATTCAGAGCGGAGGCCAAGATCGAAATGGAGGATCCGTGGAATAAAAGCGGCTCGAATAATTCGAACAATAAGAGGCCCTATAGCGTTCAGACGACTAAATCCGCACCGGACGTTATCGTCACTCACTGACATTTGCCCAATGCCGAGTGGGAGCCCTACAAACGCAGGGAGCCTCGGCAATTCCTCAGGACGCTCTCCAAGACTCTAGAGGACAGAGACAACTCGTCGGAGCTTACGATGGAAACTCAAACTTACGACGCGGATTTTTACACGTGATATAATGTCGTCGCCAATGCCAACATTGCCAACACGCCAAATGAAAAGCTAAACCCAAAGACATGCTGACAATCCACCACATTATTCGTTT
>JARJEA010023217.1:2214651-2227060 GCA_030264595.1 Oligota sp. GC000189
TTTATCGCTATTTTGCAGACCTTTTGCGTCGTTTCCAAGCGGTTTCGCAAGAACTACATTCATCGTTTCACGGCCACCAGTTCGTTCTTCGTGTTCAGTCCGTGGAGTCGGTATCGGAAGGCTTGCATTTACCTGTGTACGAACCAATTCTTCGATTACATGGTCATGGCCACAATATTGCTCAATTGCGTCTTCCTCGCCATGACGGAAACGATTGAAGAAGCCGAGTAAGTGTCTTTTATTGTAGTAGTAACCTCTTTGGATTAAATTTTTAAAAAGTGCCCTCTAAGAATGGGTTTTGATAAAGTCTTGGGTTTATTAAATTTATTATTAAAAAGTACACTGTGTACTCTTTGAGGCGAAAATGGATGATAATCTCAGTACGTCCATTTTTTACGACCTTTATTATAAATAAATAAGTAGTGCGACTTCTTCCCGCGGGCATATGACGATAAGTTTTGCGCTTTTTCACGCAAGATACATTACTGTTTCGAGTCCTGCCATCTTCATGCTTGTCATGATTTATTACCGCTGATAAGAGTGCAAGACTTGTATAATATAACACATCTAATGTTTTTTGCATTACTACATAAATGTTATAACCATTTTATATGTTTTATTCGTCGTTATTGGGGTGGAAAATGTAATTCATCTCGAAAACTTTGTTATACATGAAAATTGAGTTTTTTGCTCTCTTGTAAATTAGATAATCTTCAGTTATTATCACATAGGGATTAGTAGATTAATAATACCCTATATTATAGTAGGGTGCTCTCTAATCTGATCTGTACAAGCCGATGATAAATCCGAGAGTGCTTCGAAATCAATTCGTATACACACATTCTATATAATCTTAAAATCCGTTGTTCTACATCTTCTTTCCTCAATTCGCAGGTTTGTTTTTTTAGCCATTTACACCTGCGAAATGAGCATCAAGAGTATAGCCAAGGGATTCATATTGAATAAGTATACCTATCTGCGGAATCCGTGGAATTGGCTCGACTTTCTTGTGATAACGAGCGGATACGCGACGATGGGCATGGAAGTCGGAAATCTCGCCGGCCTCAGAACGTTCAGGGTACTTAGGGCGCTCAAAACTATTTCAATACTGCCAGGTTTGTGTTTAGAGATAAATCATTCTTTTATTGTATGCTCTGTGTGTATTGTGTTTTGTATATTGTGAATTTTGTATATATCGAAAATTTATGAGTCCAAATTTTTATACTGTTTCGTAAAATGTCTAAGGTCATCATTTGATTTGATTTTTGCTTTTTTAACACGGGTGAATATTTAATTTTTGTAAATGTCAAATATTTCACCTATTATTATGATATGAGATGTTTGGAAATTAATTCCATGCAAAGGTTCTTTCATTTCGTTTATCAAATGGAATCTTAATGATTCCTCGGGTTTTATTTTAATTGGGACCTTATTTGATTTTGTTCTTGATTATTTTTGCTGAATTATTTACTGAATTAACGAAACACACATTTACTTAATAGATTTTGAATGTTTTATTATTTTCTATCACATGCAAGGCGTTTATTTATAAACATATGTTTTTTCTTTTAATTTTGGAACAATTACGAAAAACGCTATATTTTTTGTGATAAAAGAAACAGTGTAGGACTTATGGAACTGTGAAATATTTCGTTCCGCCCGGCGCCTTCACATTCTTGACACTCATCACAATGATTCGATTAGTGTTCACTTTACTTTCACTTTCTTTTCTTTTATTAAACATCTGTTTTCTTTTCGGTAATTAATGGTACAAATTTATTTTTTTAAATGTTTATTTTTTTAACGCATGTATTTTGATGTTCTATGAATTGATTACTTATTTGCATCACATTTCAACAAAACTTTTCAGTAAAAAAGCGAAGAACGATATCTAAATTATAAAATAAAAAGTGTGGAAGTATGAAACAAATTATCATACGTTCTTTGCAAGAAATTATGACTTATGTACTATGGAAAATTTTCCTTTTTAATTAACATGTCGTGAATGTCAAACATAATTTTAATTATAAAGTCTTTTTTTTCGAACTTTTATTTTGTATTAAAGTTTTATATATAAAAGTTTTTTGTATAAAATTAACGAAAACTCTAATTGGTCATTTCATGTCACACGTACGTGATTTATGAACTTGACCTTTCGAACTTTTGAATCAAAACTTTAAAATAACAAGAGTAATCAAAAAATCCCTAAAAGCCTTGTGTATATTTACATTGAACACCAAAATTATTATGTTTTCTGCGCGATTTCAACTTTAACTTTGCAGTGACGAATCATTTAGTATCTGAAAAAAAATAGGCAATTTATTAACAGGTTTCAACGACTCTAAACCTTTTCAAATATTTTTTTTAATAACTAATAGTTAAAATTACAAAAATGGTAATATTTCATAAAATTGATGCTGTTTTTTTTAGAGAGAATAATATAAAAGCTTATCTTTTATATCTCTCGTATCGCAGAGTAATATATCTTATAAATGTTTCAAGAAAATCCGAGAACTCGAGTTCTCACATCTTGTTTATCTGACGTGAACCAACCTTTTTACACTTTACACTTTAAAATATATCAGTCTTACACGAAAAACATGAAAAATTTTTAACGATGAATAGATTATGATATCATGCGCCATTAAATAATCCCAATTAATGTGCGCATGAAAAATTCTTGAATTTCCATGTTTGTGTATACAGGTCTGAAGACCATCATCAATGCGCTATTGCATTCGTTCAAGCAATTGGCGGAAGTAATGACGTTGACCATCTTCTGCCTGATGGTGTTCGCTCTGTTCGCCCTGCAGGTTTACAAAGGGGAGCTCCGCAACAAGTGTGTGCTTAAAATGGATGACCATAACGCGTCCTATGACGTCTGGTACAAGTAAGCATTGCACAAAGATCGTTTGTCAATATACCTCAATAATACATATCGCACGAGAAATCCACCTGTTCATCGTCTGTTCATCTGTTCATCTCATACAATAATCAAGTCACGTTTCGAATTGTATACACTATGTGTACCGTGTCGTAAATAATATGTCGAATGCGATCTGTGTATTATGTATATTTAGCTGGACGACGAACCCAATGACGTGGCTGGTGAAGAACGAGACCGGAGATCCGTTACTTTGCGGCAACGTGACCGGATCGAGACACTGTCCCGACACCCACACGTGTCTCTGCGTCGGCGAGAACCCCAATCACGGTTACACGAGTTTCGACAATTTCCTCTGGGCGATGCTCACCACCTTCCAGCTCATCACCCTCGACTACTGGGAGAACGTCTACAACATGGTACTATCGGCATGCGGACCAATTAGCGTCTCGTTTTTTACCGTCGTCGTCTTTTTCGGTTCGTTTTATTTAATCAACCTAATGCTGGCTGTGGTAGCGCTAAGTTACGAGGAAGAAGCTGAAATCACAAACGAGGTAAATACATATAGTCCGTTCTTAGGCCAATATATGCAGGGTATCCAACATCAAGAGGGAGTCTATTAAGATATTTCGGATGCAAACTGTAAACAAAACAAAAAACGCCTTCAAAGTTTTCCAAACCACTCATTATTCAACAGTTCCTCTATTAATCGCTGTAATTGCGACGTATTTCGTTAGTTTTTGCTAAAAAATAAGTCTACAGTGAAAATTTAAATTTAAAAGTGTCCAAAAACTGTAAGCGGACAAAAAGAGACCTTTAAAGTTTCCCAAATCATTCACTATTCATCAATTAATTGTCTTAATTACGACTTATTTTATTAGTTTTTCCCACTTTTTACCAAAATAAAAAGTCTAAAATAGAAATTTCAATAGAAAAGTGTCAAAAAAATGGTAAACAAAACAAAAAACGCCTTTAAGATTTCCCAAATCTTTCAATTTTTAACAATTTATCAACTAATAGCTTTAATTGAGGATTTATTTAATAAGCTTTGTACCAAAATAAAGAAATCCAAAGTGAAAATTTCATTTAAAAAGTGTGAAAAAAGCAGTAAACGATCGTAAACGATACAAAAAGGACCTTCAAAGTTTTTCAAATTATGAATTATTCAACTATTTATCAACTGGCTTTAATTACAACTCTTTTCTTTTTAGTTTATACTAAAAAAGTTTAACAAAAAAAGTCTAAAATTTCAATTTAGCAGTACTAAAAAACGGCAAACGAGACCAAAAAACCCTTTAAAGTTTTTCAAATTATTTATGATTTAACTATTTATTAACTAATTGCATTAATTAAAACTTATTTCATTAGTTTTTGCCACTTTCTTCCGTTTATATCGGCAGCAAATGTTAACTTTGGGTTTTTCAATGGAACTTCCTAATTTTTTTTACGATTTAAATTTGTAATGAAAATTGAACATGGATTTGATTCAACGTTTTGCGAAAATTTCTGGATTTTCAAGTAGTACTAATTTTCTTTATTTATTTTCTAAATTTTTTATTAAAACTCAAAAATTCCTTTTGGAACTTTTAATACATTTTATAAATTAAATGTTAATCATACAGGGTACACAAAAATCATACTTAAAAATGATTAACTTCATTTTCTTAAATGGAACCCATATATTTTTATAATTTAATAATAATCTACACAGAAAAGACTAACTAATATCCAAACAAATATTTTTCAAAATCATGGCTTACGCTCTATGATTTAGACTTGATTTATTTTATCGTGCAGTTGTGCGCATAACTAGTTAATTTTCCCAGAATGAATTTGTGAGTTTTGATAAAAAAAACTAGTAAGATATAAATCTTTCAATTGGTACTTGAAAATAGAGAGATTTTCTCAATTTATATGAATAAATGATTGACAAAATGTTTCAAGCAAACTTATGTTTAATTTTTTTTACTAATTGAAAAATGAAAAAAAATGGGCTGTCTATTTAAAGAACCGAAATTGACATCTGCTTCCGGTTTAACCGGATGTATTGTAGCTATCCAAACCAAATAATTAGGTAGATCATTCTGTATAACAACAACACTACTCGATGTGGGAGACCCTGTATAGGGAAATCACGGAACAAAAAAGCGGTTCAACTGTATGATGATGATGACAATGATTACAGGAACGAAAAAA
Source organism: Oligota sp. GC000189 (assembly GCA_030264595.1). NCBI lineage: Eukaryota > Metazoa > Arthropoda > Insecta > Coleoptera > Staphylinidae > Oligota > Oligota sp. GC000189. The sequence goes on from JARJEA010023217.1 coordinate 2,219,732, forward strand.
AGAATTGGTGGATCATCGCGAAGACTCCACATTCAGCTTCGATCCCTCCAATATTCAAGTGAAGAAGCTCTCCAAGCACAAGATCAAAAAGATCGACGCTCGCAAGGGCGTCCTCTTATCCTCCTACACACGCAAACGGACGCGACGGAGAAAACGCGGTCGCAGTAACGCCATCACGAGTCCGGCCTTGCCGCCCGGAGTCGTCGGCCAAGACCAAGAATCGTCGAAAGAAGTGGTGAGCACCAAGTCTAGCGTTAAGTCGACGTCGTCGCCCACCACCAAACATCTGAAGCGACATTCGAGCAGTCGGTCCGTAACACCCAGTCCCAGTCCCAGTCCCCGTAACAGTAGTTCACCTCGACCGCACGTGTTACCGTTACCGTTGCCAGCACCGAAACACGTGCAGTTAACCGACCCCAAGTGTCCCGAGACGCTCCAACCGCCGCCGCCGACGAACATGTTGGCGCCGAACCGTTGGGGACCGCACAGCAGACAGACGAGTAGCAACAGCGAGAACCGCGAGTCCTCGTTGGACGATTCGGGTGTCGTTGACGATCACGACGATGGAGACGTCACCTCGGAAGGGTCCCACGTCCCCGCCGTCATTAAAGTGAGTTTTAGTGTGTGTCTGTGTTTGTGAGTTTGTGTTCTGTGTGGCAGTCTCAAAGCGCCGACACCATCGTTAAGTGAACCGTGAATTTGTTTACTTATTCGCAGAGGGTCGAAGTGACGCCCGTCACGCTCTCGCTGAGTCCCAAGGAAATTAAGGTGATCAAGTGTAATGGCGTCGGGAGTAACGGCAAGAAGCAAAAGAAGCAGCACAATATGTACACTCTGCCGCCTGACTACCTCTCTCACATAGTCGTAATAGGTAAGTGCGGACCTTTTAATATCCCGTTTGCTCTTTAAGAGGGTGCTTTAGGTAATTTGTTAAACACCCCCCCGGCCCTACGCGATCTCTTTATAATGTTTTCTTAACTTTATTCGATTTTGCTCTTAACTTATTTTATATGTTTTTTTTTTAATTTTAATTAATTTAGTGATTTTATTCCTTTAAAGTAAAAAAAAAAACGCAATTCGTTTTAATATAAACTGTAAAGGCGAAATGATGCTTCCAAAATAGTTTTATCTGGATTTATTTATTTATCTGGAAAATTGCCCAATGCAATAGCCCAATATTTTTGTTCCATTATACTATGAGCCTTTGTCACAAAAGGCCAAAAGGGCAATGAATCAATCATTCTCTGCCAAAAACATACGTTCAGTATTTTATGCTTTAGAATGAGACAGAAAACTGAGTTCTGTTCCAGTATATCATGATATGAAGTCTCATAGTATAATGAGTCAACTATATAAGATGTTTTTAAGAATAGAAGATTACAGCACAGTTTTTTATAGCATAAAAACATGCAAGTCTTGTTTTACAATCTTACGCAAATTATACAACATTCAAAACCTCTGGAATTCCCTAAAATATATACAATTTTGAATCTCTTGTGACTGTTTAGTTCCCTAAAGTTTCCATAATATCATTGATTAAATTTAAATAGTGTTCAGTTTTGCAACGGGATCAAAATATACATAATTTTATTGTTTCGAACTTCATAGTAATTCAATTTTTAATTTGAAATGCTCATTTAATTTTTAAGCTGTTGATTATAAAATAGGATGTAAATATGTCATATGATAGATACGTATATCATCATTTCGACGAAAAAATTTCGTTAGAGTCAATATGAATTTAAAAAAAAAAACGAAAATATGTAAGGAAAACGGGGGATTTGGAAAAAATATGGGCAAAGAAATTTGCATTCATGGATTGTCAATCCACAATTTTCGACTAATACCCTCTTCAGTATTATCTGTACTTTGGATTATTGGAAAAGTCGAACTATGCACATTTTGCATAGATTGTGCGTTGCGCTCGCTGATCATAAATTAAAAATGGTAAAAACTAAAAACTCATTAAATGGAGATAATAAGAATTCGTTTTTGTTTATAACATTCTTAATAATAATTTTTTTTTAATGACAAATTTTTTAAATAAATAAGAATTTAAAAAGGTTTATTTTGCAAGTTTTGTTTGTTTTGAAAGGCGACCTTTAAAATTTTTTCTAATTGATAATCTCGAAAAATAGAAATATTGTTTAATAGTTAAACCATTTAAACAGTTAAACATTAACAAATCATAAATTTGAAGCTACAACGATCGAAATTTAACTTCGGATATCAATGTTGAGATACTAGAAAATGCAAATAAACATCCCTTTTTTATTTTTCCATACAGATTCACAAAAATTCGGGACAGATATTATTTAACATTAAGAAAATCGTAAATTAAAAGATATAATTGGGCAAACAATCAAAATGTCACCTATATACTTATTCATAATTACTTCAAAACTAAATACTTTAAAAATCAATATTTAAAACTACTTTTTCTACTTATTGCACGAACGCTCTGTAACGAATTCAATCACGGATAAACTCTCCTGCAACGTACTTGACCCAATACTTGACCTCTTCCTCAGATGATCTTCCAGATAGAAACTGCCCCGGATGCGAGCGTTGTTGTATGGACTATACCGGTTGGCTTCAATTCCAACAGATGCTTTACGGCATCGTCCGCGATCCACTTTTCGAGCTCGCCATTACAATATGCATAGTCCTTAACACGATGTTCCTAGCGCTGGAACACCACGGCATGAGCGAAAGTATTCACAGGGCCTTAGATATTGGCAATAGAGTAAGAACTTAAAAAAGAAATCAATGAGTCAACATCGAAAAAATGGATAAAACTTGCAGGTGTTCACTTCCATATTCACGCTAGAATGTTGCCTGAAACTGATGGCGCTGAGCAAGGAGTTTTTCCAATGCGGCTGGAACATTTTCGATCTTCTAATCGTTTCGGCAAGTCTACTCGACTTAATCTTCGAGTTAGTCGACGGCCTTTCCGTACTCAGAGGATTAAGACTGGTAAATTGAAAAAAAAATAGGCCAAAACAATTTCGATAATACGTGTTCGTTGTTTTTGTTTTTTTTATCGATTTTATAGTTACGTGTCTTAAAACTAGCCCAAAGTTGGATCACAATGAAAGTCCTCCTGAGTATCATAATCAGCACTATCGGGGCATTGGGAAATCTAACCTTCGTTCTGCTGATCATCATTTACATATTCGCCGTCATCGGCATGCAGTTATTTTCGAAAGACTACACGCCCGATAAGTTTTATCCGGACCCCGTTCCAAGGTAACGATCTTGCGGTTTATCTTTCGTCAGTATATCCGCGCCTTTATTGGCTTGTTTGTAAGCGCAATTCGATTGTTGCAGATGGAACTTTACGGACTTCTTCCACTCGTTCATGATGATCTTTCGCATCCTGTGCGGCGAATGGATCGAACCGCTTTGGGACTGCATGCGGGCCGAGAGCGACGAGGTATGTACAAAAAAATTAATATTTCATCATGTAAAATACGCTAAGGGATTATTTTATTGTGGATTATGTTGATGGGTTATTTAGAGTCCGGGAATTTGTCTGGCAATATTTCTTCCGACACTAGTGATGGGCAACTTTATGGTGCTCAATCTCTTCTTGGCTTTGTTGCTCAACAGTTTTAATTCCGAAGAGCTCAAGACCAGAAAGGAGGTATTCATAAAGGGGAGTGTTCAATTATGACTTACCATTCGGCACGCGGTAGTATCTTGCCCATATACAAAGTATAACCGTAGTCATTTTAATATTTCGATTATTCACCAAGTATTTCCAACACAATCGAGAAATTTTTTTATTCAATTTTTTTCTATCTCATACACGCAGTAGTAGACAAGTAAAAGTAGGACTTGATAAAGAAACGATAACAATAACAACATAAGAACTAAAACAATCGATCAAGTCGCTATATAAATATACATAGACAATAAATTGATTGATTATAGTAAATTTTGATGAAGCGCATGCTTATAGTACATAGAATTAATTTCGATTCTTTTCACTTTGATAATAGCCATGTGATTTATTTTTAACCGTACATTTAAAAGTTACGGAGAACGGTAAAAGATAGAAATCAGACATTTTTATCTCTCTCTTATTTCTACTGCGGAATCCATTGATGCTAAATATTTTCAAGTAGCACTTCTGCTTATACATCGGAAGTCGATTCTCAGTTGAAAATTTATTGCTTATATAAATCCCAAGGTTTTGCCGTTCTCCGTAACTTTTTAATGAATGGTCGAAAAAGATCACCCTATATACCATAAATCTCATGGTATTTAGATTAGTCACTATAAAGAGTATTCCTGTTTACTAGAGGGCTACAATGAGAACAATTTCCTTTTTCTTATTTAACTCTATAGATCTTGTTTGTATTATATTTATTATAAACCACTATGGATATATTTCGCTTATGTAAAAGAACGGCGAAATGAGAAATGAAGCAAGGTACTATTCAGTGTCTGCTGGTATGGTAAGTTTCAAATAACGCTCCTTTTGTGTTTTAATGGCGTGACGTTGTTACGTAATGTATATTCTGCATGCAACAATTTCTGCCCTACACTCGCACTGTATAATAGCACTCCCGCCTTTGTATAAATTGTGTTTGCGTAGTGCGTCCATGATTAAAATAATATAGTATAAATTGTCCGCACCCTTGGCACACGAAACGTTCGTTCGTTAGCTTATGGTCCCCACGAAACGTGTTCGACTAATAATGCTAAATATGTTTTTGTTCAATACCTACATGTTTCGACCTAATTATGGAACGGTAACGATGAGGATGCATATTTCTGTGTTGCATATACATGTTTTACGACGCTACGCGTCGAAGTTCACGATAAAGTTTTCTTAATGTCGGTCTGATTTCGCTATATATAGGAAGTGGGCGACGAGTCGAAGTTGGCTCAAAGTTTCGAGCGCATTAGGGAACTGGTACGCAAGAAACGCGAGCAACGGATGCAGGAACAAAACGAGGATAACTCGCGTCTCGAGCAGATCGTCAGGGAGGTGATGCAACGTCACGCCGAGGAAGAAGCGTTCGCCAAAGGTACCGACTCGCCGTACTCTATTATATACAGGGTGATTTTTAAGAAGAAGAAATGAAAAAAATTTTATAAAAATAAAATCACTCTGTATATTTGGGCAACGCGTTTAAGTACATTAATTAATAATGTGTGTGCACGCGGAGCACAGTAGGTCTCAAGACGAAAGCGGTACAACAAACGACCACAGTTGTCGCCTTTCCGAGGGACAAGAGAAGTTACCAAGAAGCCATGAACAGACCAATTTCGATCATTAGCTACGAGCCTCCCGAGTACCAGGAGACCCTGCACGAAGTGAACAACGAGGGCCAGCAACAACAACAGCAACAACGTCTCAATGGTAACAATTACAAAAGATATTCGACGTTGATTAACGGCACATCCGAGGAAACGGATATATCCGTTTCCTCGGACCATCACAACATCATAAAGGACCAATCGCGACGCAGGAAAGTGGACAGCGCGGATAGTAAACTATTGTCTTCGGGTTTAGGTACGACGAACGCCAGCAAAGGTGAGAAATTCATGCGAAGGTTTTTGTTGTTGTTGCGGATTGCTTAGAGAGTGAGTGTAATAATTCAGATGAGAGTGTGGAAAGTGTGGAACTGAAGAATTTCAATCGGACCGTTTCGGGGGAAACGGAACACGACGAAGAGTCCGCGTTGTGTCCGCAGAGAAGCAAAGAGGAGGAGGATGAAGAGGCGACGAGGGAAAAATCTGGTGAGGTTCAAGCCAAGCCGTGGCAGGCCATCGCCTCATACGTTGATGAGTTGACTGTAGGTGGACGACGAAACTCCAAAGGCCAGTACGTTGACGGTATGGGCACGTTTCCCTATTTCGGGAGGAACAAAAAAGCAAGAACTCCTCCCGACTGTTTCCCCCAACACTGTTACGAAAGGTTTCTTTCCCATTGTAAACATGTCGACATGTTTTTTTTTCCTTTTTTTCTCTTTATCACACAGATGTATCTGTTGGGATAAATGCCTGCAGACGAAGCTGGGCTCGAACTGGACCAAGGGCAGAGAGGCCGTCATGTCCGTGGTGGACACGCCGGCCTTCGAATGGTTCATTCTGGTGTTGATATTCGCGTCCAGCGTGACGCTGTGTTTCGAGGATATTCACCTGGACGAGAATCCCAGACTGAAGTCGATTCTCTACTGGACCAATCTCGTGTTCTCGCTGATCTTCGTCATCGAGATGGTCCTCAAGTGGATCGCCTTGGGCTTTCGCGAATACTTTACTAGTTTTTGGACTCTCTTAGATTTCTTGATCGTGTTCGTAAGCCTATTTAGTTTGCTCATAGAAGAGAATGAGAACCTCAAGGTGCTCCGCTCTTTGCGCACCTTGAGAGCTTTGCGACCGCTGCGCGCCATAAGCAGATGGCAAGGCATGCGAATCGTAGTGAATGCTCTTATGTACGCTATTCCTAGCATCTTCAACGTACTATTAGTCTGCTTGGTATTCTGGCTTATCTTTTCTATAATGGGCGTGCAATTCTTCAGCGGGAAATTTTATAAATGCGTCGACGACGAGGGCGAAATGTTACCGACCACCGTAAGTTTTCGAATTGTGTGTGTTAATTGCATCGTTAAGTGTATAATAAACGTTCTTTATCTGTGATGCAGATAGTGAATACAAAGTGGGACTGCTTCGAACAGAATTTCACGTGGATCAACTCGAAGATATCATTTGATCACGTCGGCATCGCGTACTTGGCTCTCTTCCAAGTGGCCACCTTCGAGGGCTGGATGGAGGTGATGGCGGATGCCGTGGACGCGCGCGGCGTCAATTTGCAACCGCAACGCGAGGCCAATCTATACGCCTACATATATTTCGTTATCTTTATTGTGTGCGGCTCGTTCTTCACTCTCAATCTGTTCATCGGAGTGATCATCGATAACTTCAATATGCTTAAGAAAAAAGTATTTCTTTCCAATTTTCTTAGGGACTTTTTAACCCTCGTTTGTTTTCCCCGCAGTACGAGGGCGGCGTTTTGGAAATGTTTCTAACGGAAAGTCAGAAACATTACTATACGGCGATGAAGAAATTAGGACGCAAGAAGCCACAAAAGGTGATCAAACGACCGCTGAATCCGTTCTTGGCCATGTTTTACGATCTGTCGAACTCGCGTCGCTTCGAGATCGCCATCTTCGTGCTGATCTTCCTGAACATGCTCAGCATGGGAATCGAGCACTACGATCAGCCGCACGCTATCTTTTTCCTGTTGGAGGTGAGCAACGCTTTCTTCACCACCGTCTTCGGTTTGGAAGCGATCGTCAAAATTGTCGGCCTACG